>MU225940.1:300832-328485 GCA_018584345.1 Thuja plicata
AATCCTTATAAAGGATGTCGAAACCCTAAACGGGCAGCTGCTAGGAAATAGAAACTTTCCTAAAACTAACTGAAACTGCCTAAGTGAAGCTTAAGCACTAAAGAGTAATTGCTAAATTACTCTAACAGAATCTAGATTTAAAGCTACTATTTATAAGGATAAGAAAATATACGATCCCAAAGAATGTTCATCTAAGTATGCATCCAAATATGCTAAGAAATGGGAAGAAATTTGAGGAAGAAGAAAGAAATATTGAAGCCCTAATTGAAAAGAGACTACCTAAGGGATCTAGTAAGTATCAAGGAAAGTTAAATTTGAAATGTTTTTCATGCAATAATATTGGTCATTTTGCTTCAATATGTCTGGATAAAAAACCTAAGTACAAGCCTAAGAAATTCAAGTCTAAATATAAAAAGTGTTATTATGTTGCTGATGAAGGTGTAACTGATGATGAATCTAAAAAGACTGAAGATGAGATTGTATTTATTTCTATCAAAGATGAGAATTGCAATGCCCCGCTAGAGAACCCAAGAGAATTATTTTTTCCAAAACATTATTTTTCAACCAATTTCTTCCAAAGGCAATTTTTTTTTTAAATAATAAAGAATCAAATAAATACATATATAAATGTATATATTTCTTTTTCCAAATAATATTTTTCCCATAAGTTAAAATCAAATACTAATTCTATCCAAATGGTTTTCTGATTTCAATTTGGTATAATCTCAAGGATTTTTATCAATAATTTTAATCAAACCTTAACTAGGTGAATTTCATATTTTCTTAATAAATTATCTATAGAAATAAAACATCAAATAAAATGTAATAAAAATGATTTCTATAGGGTTTGGGATATCACACAAGTTAAATCTTAAGATTTTTCTACCGAGAACTAAGTGAAACACTAATTGATTAAACCATAAGTTTCTCCCTAACTTGTTTTCTTGTATTCTCCTTAAAATGGATTCTAGGGTTTACTAGATCTGATAACAACATAGATTTATGCAAAAACAATCTTAATATCCTTTTCCTCAATTTTACAAACAAGGCAAGATCCATAGTTCAATAATCTAAAAACCATCAACCATCTAGAAGACATGAAGAAAACAATCTTTTCAGCAGAATGATTTGCAATAGAAGGTTACGAACCCTACCTTAATTCAATGAGTGATATGCAATAACAAGACCAATTCCAAAATCCAAAATTCAAGCTTTCAAAATATTCTTTAACTTTCAATCCAGACCTATTCTCCAAAACTTGGTAGACCTGTCTCTGCCTAAATGACCAAAATTCACTCTTATAAAGAAAACCTATTCAACTAAGGTTTCCAAAACATGCAAAACCTAAAAAGGACAACTCAACTTAACGATTAAATAAAAAGAATTATTTTAATCAATAATTCCCACTTCATGCAATTCACTCAACTTAAAATTCAATAAAATAATTATTTTTCTGCACTTAAGTCAACTTTTAAAAATTAAAAGCAAAGTTCTAATTATTAGAAAAGTGCACTCAAATTGCCTAAATTAATTTTAATAAATAAAATATATGCAACTCAATATTAAATATCACTTAAATCCTTTATAAAATTAAGCATTAATTTTTATATTTTAATTAAAATCCTTAGCATATTTGAAATATCCAATTTAATAATAAATATCATATTATATTTAGTTATGCATTTATTCTTAATTTGAATTTAATATTTAATTAAATCTCATTTATTAATTTAGGACATAATAATTAAATTATTTAGTCAAATATATACATTTAATTACTACTTAATAATTAAATAACCAAATATTAACATTTTAACTTTATTAAAAGTGTAATTATTAACATTAATAATTACTTTAATTAATCAATTACCAAAACAAGCCAAAATGCAACATCAATCTAACTGAAAACATCAAAAAAAAAAAATCAACTGAAACAAATGCAACAAGGATACACAATAGGGCTCACAAATTCACGTCACCTTGACGGATTTAGATAGGATAGTCAATCATATACTTGTCCACTATTTTAGGACAATAAATGACTTAGGCTGGGATTTAGACCTATCTATTATCTCTTCTCTCTTATGATTGATATATTGTGATAGGGCATGCTTTGGTAATTCAGGGAAGTTGATGCCTAGTACCTGCAAACCTGCCATCACAAAGATGAATGTATGCATAGTTATAATATAACAGACAACATTTGGTTGGAATTAATACATGATGTGCATTTTGCAACTAGGAAACGACAACTTTGTCCCTCATCATATTAGGCGGGTCAAATAGAAATGTAAACCATACATAATATTCTTGTAAATGCATATATGGGGCCAGTATGTCAGTAAATCCATAAATATAAATAACATCACCATATGTAGATAATCAACATGAAAATGACCATAATCATCTATCAACACATGATATCACACAACTATCCAATGGATCATAATATATCAAGTCACAATGTAAATTCATACATCAATATACTGAAATAACCAATGCACACATGAAAAGTGCCTAAAAGAGTTTTGTATAAAATACTGAAAAATAAAACTATGGCTAGGTATTTCATCCCCCCTAAAACTAGGCTTTCTCCTGGAAGCCTACACGAAATTAGGGATATGAGTCCATTAAAATCAAATAATATTACTAAGTCATAAAAGACACAACACGCAGATCCCATAGGACCCTACCTTCCTTTATGGATCGAATACTAAGGATCATTCCCCACTGCACCAATATGAAATCTAGTTGCAGGTCCTCTATTTTCAAACCCAATGATAATGATTTTTTACCCACCCAAATGGTGATCAATGGGTGCAAACACCACATGCCCAACTATAGGCTCAAAAGCTACCAACCTATGTCCTAAGAATTGTAGTGCATGCTAGGATAGTTGGCCGCAATGTGACGAAACTATTTACAAGAGAAATAACCTCCTCTACTAACACCTCTTTCAGCCAAAGGTGCACTAGACTAATGGAAAATACCTCTACTAAAAACCTAATGCAAACCCTAAGCTGACTAATAAGTCACATTACGCTTGTTGCGCTGAATGTTATGGAAATTTCTAGACTGAGAACCACCACTCTGAGTAGGGGAAAGAATCCCCTTTGTTGTACCCCTAAAAACATAAAAAGAAGGACCACTAGATTGAACACCTAATTGGCCACCATGATGCAAAGACAAATCCATCTCCACCAAGGTATCCTTAATGATTGCATCCTTGAGAGTCTTAGGTTTGAAAGCCTTAAATCCACCAATGACACAATCATTAATTCCTCTAACAAAGTATTGTAACAATATGGAAACATTATCACCAAAACTTGCATACTACTTGAGCTTGAAGAATCAACGTTCATAAACCTGAACGGACATAGACAACTGCCAAAGATTATGAAAATCATCTACATGCTACTTCCTCCAATGACTAGATAAAAAGTGTTCCCAAAATTTCTCAAGAAACAAATCCTAAGTAATGGTATTAATACTATGCTCAAGTTTCTACTCCTCAATATGCCACCAAGTGGCTGCAAAATTAGTGAGGTGCATAATGGAACACCTAGCCCTGGAATTGCTACCATAGGGACACATAGACACACATCAATCCAAACCAGTGAGCCAAGTATTTTCCTCAAAACCACTACTAGTTCAATCATAGTGATGAGGTCATGCTCTAAGGAGATCTCTCATTTGACTAGTTAGAACAACATCATGATCATCTATAGGGTTCCTCTCTCTCTCTCTCTCTCTCTCTCTCTCAAAATGATGAGATAAATCCTGCTCAATCCTAATTTTTTAGATGATTAAAAATCACCTACAACAACTTCTTAGTATGAGGTTCCTCTCACTCATCTTGTTTCTCACTGATGCATGAGCATCTTGGGTTCTTGGAAATCCTATATCAACCAAAAATATTTTTGTGTGGGTTTGGTAGCTTGTTGGAGACTTCTCAATAAAGTGCCTGGTAACTGCTCTTGTTTGGTCAGTTGAAGGATTGTTGGTTCATTCCACCAATCAAGCTTGGTTACTTGTTTTGGCTGGCTTCACCGACAGTTCTCGATGGTTTTTATTGACTACTTGTTAGTTTCACCAATTGGTCTCTATTTCTCAGTAGTATTTCTCACCGAGTTGGTTTTTGGAAGTTGGATCTTATGGCTAACATGTGCATTTAATTTTTTTAGCATAATTAATGTTGGGGTCTCTCATTGGGATTCATGTGCACGTAAATTTGGGTCATTGTTATTTTATATGTTGGATCTTTAGGATCTTTAGGGGCAAACTTTTTTGGTAACCTTTTGTATAAAAGTAGGATTTTGCTCTTAGTTTAAAAAGAGGATACATAGCAGTAGGAAGTAAGTAGATTTGGATTGAGGGTTTGTGATCTCACATGTATGAGAACTATTATGTAAAGACTTTTGATGTATTTGGCTGTAACCAGGAAGGCCTTACAGTCCGTCATGTATAAACTTTGATGAAATAATATAAAATCTATATTCCTTCTCTCCCTCTATATGTTTTAAAGCTTCACTTTTGTATTCTACAAGATGGTTTGGTAGGTGGGAGTTCCTTTGGCCCTATTTTTTGAGCCTCCTTGCTTCAGGTGGTATCAAAGTGAAGGTTAGATATGATGTCCCTTATTGTAAATTCTAATTGGTTGATTTGTTGTGGGGTAGCAGATTGTGACCTGACTTGGAATTGTAGAGGGTTTCAAGATGGTTCATGGCAGAGGAAATGTAGATCTAGGCTTAGCTGATATGCTAAGATAGATTTTAGTAAGATTAGAAGTTGTTAAGAAACCCAACATCGAGGAAGGCATCTTGAGGATGTTAGTGATAATTAATTTGAGGAAGTGCAGGGAGAAGCTGCACCTGAACCCATGATGGATCAAGAAGAATAAATATTTAGGTGCAAGATTTGATAAGTTTGAAGTCCACACCTCTATTTAATCCTCCTGAGTATAGTGGTAAATTGGATTTAGATGAATTAATAGACTGGATAACTGAAATGGAGAAATAATTTGAGTATGAGAATATAACAGAGGGGAAAAAGGTGAAGATTGCAAGTACAAAGCTGAAAGGTCATGCATTCTTGTTGTGGAGCATCTGCAATTGGATCAAATTAAGAAAGATAAAGACAAGATCAAGGTATGAGATAAGATGATAGATAAGTTGAAAGGAAAGTTTCTACTTTGTGATTACCAGATTAACCTAGTTAGGAGAATGCAAATTTTGAAGCAAAAAGATAGCTTTGTGAAAGATTACACCAAGGAATTTTATAGATTAGATATCAAATCTGGACATGATGAAGATGAGGTGCAAATAATAATAAGAGACCTTAATGTATTAAGAAGATCTATACAAGATGAGATCATCTTGGTAAAGATGGAGAGTATTGAGGAGGCTTATCAGTTTTCCCTAAAATCTAAGGAGAAATTGAACAAAAGACATGAACAAAGAAAAAGAGGAAGAGGTGGTAGATTCCCTAGAGGAAGAGGTAGATGTTATTGTGAAAATAGTAGATTTGATCAAGACAAGAAAAATCAAGACACACATCGAGAGAAAGGAAAAACTGAGTGGAAAGGTGGAATTTCATTCTGAGGAAGAGGAAACTACTCCAAAGGTGGATATTTCTCTCTTGTTTATTTTGTGAATCCTGATAATTTTTTCAATTGATTAGTATGGAATGATTTTATCTACCGATTAAGGTTTTTTAGATTGATTAATAAATTGATTAGATTGTTCAATTAGATTGATTAGGTTTCAAATTATTTTGAAGGTCTCTACATTATATTAGAATGATTGTTTGGTTTCCTTTATTAAAGTTTCTAGATCAAGATACTTTGTTTGAAAATTAAACTTGTGTAATTTTTCTAAATTAAATCTATTGAAATTCTAGAATTGATTAGATTGATTAGGTTTCAGATAAATTGATCTATATTAAATAGATTATATTGATACTTTGGTACAATCTGTTGGATTAAATAGTTCATTGTTTACTCTTTATTTAATTTTACTTAGGTCCATTCATTAATTGGGTAGATGGATATCATTGAGTCCAACTTGGACTGCACCTTATCTTAGAAGATATTGTTAAGTTCTATTAGAAATCTCCTTCCTCCAGGTTGAGACACTTGTCTCAATCTTGTCCATATTTCCTATATGCTCTTGCCTATATGAGTAGAGCCTTTGTACCTTTGTAATCACCTCAATACATTACCTCATTATCTCAATACATTCTAGTGTTTTGTCTCTTTGTTCTGGAGGATGTCTATATACTAGCTTTTGGGTATAGGATAGTTTATCCTAAAATGGTATCAGAGCCTACAATCTTACAACTCTTTCTAGTTTAGATATTTTTTGTTTTGAGTCTTGAGGTCCATGGTTTGTCTTCTAGAGTAAATAATCAATTTTTAGATCTATGTTATTGGCAAGTTTTGATATTTCTTTTAAGAAATCTATTCATTATAATCTGCTTATGATAAAGTGAGGTCCAGACTAGTCAGGTTTGTAGATTGTTAGTTTGTTTTTGCAGATCTGAGCAAGCATCAAAATTTCCAGCAGCTTCATTTCCTTTGGAGAGATCTGCAAGCTAAATGTCTTTCATTTAGGAGCTGAAGTAGCTTTTTTTGTGGTCAACAAGTATATCTCTGGTCGAGAAGCTCTTTGGTTTCTTATGGGATTATTTTATGGAGAGGTGAGCTCTTCCGAGCTAAGAGCTCGGTGAGATCCTTTGAGCTGAGATCTTGGCGAGCCCAAAAAAAGTCTGAGCCTCAAGCTTGGCTATCTCTCACACTGCATATTCCTAGCTTCCCTCCTTGCTCAGTCACTTCTCCACATTGACAGATCCAATCTCTTGTGAACTGAATCAGCATAGAAGACCTCTCACATGGTGAGATGCTTCCTCTCCACACTACTTCCTCAACATGGAGTCACCCCTCCAATGCAACATAAGTGAAAAATGTAATTCACTACACCGAACCCTAATCGCGGGATAATCCCACAATACTGTGTCTCACTTTTTGGCTAACTTTGACACTGAAATGAATATTCTGAAAAACAAACTTTTCTTTCAAACACCTATTGACGTAAAACTATTAAGAATTTGAAGATTATGTAAACTACTGACTTTTAACATTTTGTGTCTAGTTTATAAATATATTAAAAAAATAAATTGGAATTTATTTATAATCCATTTTGCCTTCACCTTCAAACATTGTTTGTGTGAAAAATCAGCATTTTTCAGGAGTGACACTCATTTTGATCAACATAATTTTTTTTAATAAAATTGATAAGAATGTAATTATTTAGAATTTAGGTTTTTAACACCAATATCTATAGAATACAATTGGTTTAATTCAAACTGGTTGAATATTTTATAGTTTATTTAGTTATGAAGTGACATTAACTATAATTTGGACATAGGTTAACTTGGATCGCTCTAACTCTAGCTATATATGTCAAAATTAATTTTTTCTTTTTTTGATAGAAAGGTAACATAAATACCTATTTCCTATATATTTTTCACAATTTTCTTTTCCTCATTTACTATTTTTCTAGAAGTGTCACACAGAGAAGTCGTTAAATGGTCAGACAACCTATGTTTAGTAAAACTTAGAAAGAAAAGTCATAATAAACTCAATATATTTGGAAATCATAATTATTGGAAATTTTTCTCTGAGTACTATCATCTTGTATTTGGGCTTGTCAAATGAAATTTTTTGATCCCACAAAAATTTAATGTCAAAGTGATTTTTTGTAAGCATTTTGATGGGTGCAAAGGAGACTCGATTATAGGTGTGAGTGAGGAGTAGAGAGATTATACCAAAGAGAGTTTGATCCAAGAGGATTTTATCTAACCATTTTCAATTTGATCCTTCAAATGGGAGCTCTCAAGGCTCTCATCAACGTAGGTCCTTCTAATATATGTGGGTTTCACCCCACTCTTCCAAGATATCTCTGCATACATTCCTGTCTTCTGATTTCTACACTTCAGCACAGTCTGTGGGTTCTGTTACCCAAATTTCCTATCATATGAATTTTGGCTACAAGTGGAGAAAAATGTGGCTCCCATGAGGGTAGAGCCCATCTTGTAAGATTCTACAATTGTTTCTAGGTCTTGATCTTATTCTCTTCCTTTTGACGGGTCTTTGTTTTACTCTTATTCATAGAAAAAGACCTAAGTGCAAAAAACCCTAAGCATTTTATGATAAAACCCTAGTTCTTGATAGCATGTTCTAATTCTTCATTGCTTTTCTGAGTAACTTACGTGATTATTAAGTCATAAGTGCATTAATATTCTTTTTTTATCTCTTAGTCGCGCAAAGGGAACAAAATATTCCACATTACTCAGTGACTTCAATTTGCCTTCATTCACACAATCTCATAAAGGAAGGGAATATACTCTTAATTCATTGAGATTTCATGAGGGTCATGGATCAAGTTTCAATCTTGTGGCTATCACATAATCTCACATCCAAAAGGAATATGCTTAAGTGTTTAGGAGATTTAACTTAGATCATGGATCAGGTTAAGGTCAAATTCAGATCATGTGGATGGCATGTAATCTCATGATAAAATCTATGGTTAAAGTTTTATTCAGTGACTTCGAGGCTCAATTTATCTCTTACTCTCTAGTAGACTCAAGGTTAATTTTCTTTCTTCTGAGATTTCACACTAGTCGTCTATTGCGTTAAGATCCTGTGGTTTAAGCCAAGTCTCTAGATAAAGTCAAGGGTCAACAAAGCTCAGGAGATATCATGCGGGCTGTTGATGCAAAGATAAATACCGACAACTATGTTTTAAACAAGAGATCGGGTATTTTCTGGGTCATTGATGCAAGTACCCACACCACCTGTGATCGTTATATTTGAATATTTAAAAATTCAAAAATCTGGTTCTTAGAGCTTTGTGGCGGTGGCATGGTTTTTCAAGATACAGACAAAGAGATGGGTCGAGATGACTTCTTTGATCAAAATTATGATTATGGGAGGTGCATTAATGGCCAAAGTTGATCTTTTGAGATATTTATAGGATGCATTGATGAGAAGATTTGACAGTCTTAGGGTTTGACATTGTTTATGTAATATCTAATAAACCCTAATTCTGATTAGTGGATTGACTCCAGAGTCTGTGTGCTAGAGGAGAATGTATATAAGCAGTTTTAGAAGCTTTTAGAGATTAGTAGTTTTTCAAAAGATGTAATATTTTTTGTGCAATTTCTCTTCCCTCAAGTTTTCTTTGATGTAACTTCTCATTGAATTCTAGATTATGTACGAGCTTTCTATGGCATTTTCTCTGCCCTCAAGATTTTCCTTATCCGTACTTCTCTTACTAAATATAATACAGTGGCTTACATTAGAGAAATCTTGGAGTTCCTAATCCTTTCTTCCTTTCATCATCTTTGTGCACTATTGTGTTTGATCTGATTTAGATAATCTTGTGGATTTTTTTCATCCCTAGTTATTTTGTCTCATTCCTGTTCCTATTTGCTAGAGTGAACATCTTCTTGCAGGTCATAGTTTGTGTCTATTTCCTTGGGAAAGTTATTGTTTGTGAAATCTTTCCTTTCCTCGAATAGCCTCTTCCCATTTCAGACCTCTCTCTGAAATACTTATGCAATCCTATTCAAAAATATTGTGTTCTATTAGATCTAAGAATCTTCATGCTATTTTGGTCACTATGTTATGATTCATGTTACCTTCGGTATATCACCTAGTAGGATAATTTTCTTTTTCCAGTCATTTTCTTTCAAGTATTCCTTCTATCCCTTTTTCCTTCCAAGTTTACTTTCATGTTCAAGAGTAGATTTGGTGATTATCCAAGAGGAACTGGCCTAGAACTTGGAGGCTTTACTTCAATTAGTAGAGGTCCCACAACCTAGAAGTGATTCCCATGTTATACTATATTTCTAGGCTCAAGTGCTTGGCAGGGTGCAAAATTTAGTGTATAACAATTCTGGCATGCCCGGTGGGACCAAAAGAAGTTCATTTGCAAGAATATGTTATCTCTGATATGCCGATTGCATAGTATTTACCTAAAGAGTTTATTTTCAAAGAATATTTGGTGGCTCCATTGGTTTAAAAGAACAAGATCTAGTCTTGTTTGAATTTTATGATAAAGATAGAAACAAGGAGCTCAGAGCCTTATGAGTTCTTGCAGCTGTCTCTAACAAGAAATTACTGCAGATCATCTCAAAGAGCATCCCCTACAAGGAGGGTACAGTCTACACCACGTTCCTTAGAAGTAAGAACTTTTATTTTCCATTCAAGGAGGAGAGGAATATCTCTAACTAGAGAGCTACAAGAAGATTTATCTCCACTCTCTAATTCAAATGCAACTCACACAGTTGATCTTCAGAAATTCACAGTTCCTGCAATGGCTAGATAGTTTGCCTTTGTACCCTTCAATCAAGGGAGTCCTTTAAAGTTTTCTCAACATCATGATATGCCCTTAGAAGAACTTAAAATTCTACCTAATTTTATAGGTGGACATACAATGAATTGTGAGAACATAAGAGATGTGGCTACCATTTGCAGTGTGCATCACATCACTGAAGAAGACGTGGCTACCAAGCTACTGGCAGAATCTTTCAAAGGTAAGGCCTTAGAATGGTTTAGAACCTTAACTGTTGGTTCCATTTATTCATGGGATGGATTAGGAGAATCATTAAGAAAATATTTCGAGGATAAATCAGATTATTTATCTCTGGTTGAGCAACTCACAACCATAAGGAGGGCTCCTCAAGAATAGATGACAGATTTTAACAATAGGTTCCTCAAGACATGGAATATGATTCCTATCTTAGTAAGGTCTTCAGCTGATCATGCCTTCTTATACTTCTTGAAAAGTATGAATAGAAACATCTATTTCATGATTCAATCCATGGGAGGTACTTCACTACCTCAATCTTTTGACATAGCAGTCAGAGTTGAGAATTGTTTGACTCAAGCAGGTATGATAGCCCCAAGGCCACCCATGCCTATTTTTCCTAACATCCAACCAAAAATGCCTTTGAGCATCCCTCCATACACTCCTATACCCAATATAGTAGCACCTCAAGCTAGTACTAGCTATGAGGAATCCAAAACATGCCCCTCTTAAGAGCTACTTGAATTAAGAAATAGTCAACAAGAAATGAAGAATTTGTTACAAACAATGAGCAATGAGTTGACTAGTATTAAAAATAATAACCAAGGGAGTAAACCACCCTTCCAACCACAAAATCAATGTCCCAAACAACAATATCAAAATTATGGACAATCTTATCAGCATACTAGGCCACCGTATCAACGGAAATACCAAGGTAAAAGGAAAAACTTCAATCAAAGGTCATTCCAACCTTATAATCCCATACCTCCTAACTCTTCAAATCCAACTAGAGATATAGTTCCAAGCTAGAATAATCTGGTCTCAGACAATGAATGGTGTTTTCCTTGCAATCAACCCCACGATCAGGCTACATGCTCAAATGGGTGGATGAACTAAGAATTAATGGTATAGAATGCTTCACATAACAAATTAGAGGCCTCTTCTAATGGATTAGTTCCTCAACAAGATGCACAACTTGATGATACTGATCTCTTTAATTGGGAGAAGAAAGATTTCAATGGAGTAAATGGTGAGTCTCCAATTGCAGCCAACACTTAGTCTAAAAGAAGAGCTCAAGTTATGGAGCAAACAGAGGATGGAGATGAAGCTACTACATCCATAGAAACATCACACCCATCTTCTCCTACCATACTAAAGAAGTCTCCCACCATTCTGGTCAAAGAGAGTCAATTTCCTAAGGAGGTTGAGCCCATGATAGTGAAAGAACACCAAAGAGTACACACAACAACTCCTTTCAACATTGTAGACAACATTGTGAAGATGAATGTCACCATGTCTATGTGGGACTCTTTGGCTATTCCAGGGCAGCCTGGGATTTTAAAGAAGGCTATGGGTGAAGTGAAAACTCCTCAATAATCCACAAATTATGTTGATAAGCCAGTATTGGTCAACGTTGATCAAGAAAATAAGATTCCAAGAAGAAGCTCCAAGGAAGATGTCGTTCAAGGTAGGAACCTAAAACTACCTCCCTTTTATGTATCATTAATTATTGGAAAATCTTTAGTACATAATTGTATGGTAGATAGTAGGGCTACTAGTTTTTTCATGCCCAAGAAAGTAGCTGACCAATTGGGACTTAAATATGAACCTTTCCAAAAGAAGGTGACACAACTTGATGGTTCCTTAGTAAACAATGTAGGTGTAGCTAAGGATACAAGCTTGATCCTACATGCAAGCCCCAATTTCTCTATCCTACTTGACATTTATATCATAGATCTCCCTGCTCTACTTTCCATATGTTTTTCAAGGGAATTCATGACCAAGATAGGAGGATATCTTTCTTCTGAATGGTCTCACATGATTTTTCATAATAGGTATGGAACCAAGGTTACCATCAAGTTTGAATCATTGGCGGCACATCACATAGAACCTTATGTGTCCAATGTACTCAATGCAAGTTGTCTTGCACTTGATAGTAATGACTTTCCAATCATTAGAGAAACAAATAATAAGATATAAAATATCTCTGATATCTATCTAGATGAATTGGATTATGAAAGATCTTTAGAGGCCCAAGACAATGTTATTGGGATGCTGGTTTGGGAAACTATTTAGTACAAGAGAATGGATTCATAGAGCCAAACCTTTTTAAGGCAGACACTAAATCAGAAGATTAAAGAAATCAAGTGTGGGAGCTATTCTTTGATGGTTCTAGAAGTAGACATGGCTATGGTGGTGGTGCTATGCTATTCTCTCCAAAGGGGGAGAAGTATTATATGACTTTTTGATTCAGCTTTTCTTGCACTAGCAACACTGCTGAATATGAGAGTCTAGTGAATGGATTAGAGTGGGCTAGAAAGAGAGGGATCAAAGCCCTAAAGGTGCATGGTGATAGTGAGCTAGTAGTCAGCCAAGTAAGAGGGATAAGTGCAACCAAAAATGATACAATAAGAGCATACAAGCATCGATTTTGGGATGCAATTGAGGATTTCAATGCTTTCAACATTATTGCTATCCCTAGAAAGTCAAATCAGAATGTAGATAGATTAGCTGGTGTTGGATCCCAATATGACATTCTTAGTAGAATTTCAATGGAAAAGGATTAGAAGCATATCAAAGTAATTTTCAGGCCTTCCATCCCTGATAATAATTTTAATTGGCAAGTTTTTGATAATGATGAGCAAATTCTACAATTTTTGTTTGAAGAAGATATTTTTTCAGACCATAATCAAGATAGATTAATGCAAAAATATGGTGATCAAGTGGTACAAATTAAATCAAATAAGATTCCTAAAGGTCTTGTCACCCTAGAATCTATATTTAATAGAGATGACCAAACAAAGAAGAACAAAACTAGCTTGGTAGTTCAACAAGAACACTATGCTGACCTAGAGCTAGAGCCAGGTAAAAACTTGAAGTTTGGAAAAGTTAATATTGATTTAGAAAAGTAGGCTTATGCCCAATTATTTAAATAATTTAGTGACATATTTTCTTTGAAATATTAAGACCTCAAAGGCTTCAATCCATCACTTTCTCAACATACCATTGAATTAGAGCCAAATGCCAAGCCAGTTAGACAAAAGCAAAGGCCTGTCAACCCAAAACTTGAGCCACTCATGCACAAGGAATCTCTCAAATTGATAGAGAGTGGCATCATTTACCCCATAAATCATACTAGTTGGGTTTCTAACCTTGTTCCTATCAGGAAAAAGAATGGGGAGTTGCGACTATATGTTGACTTTAGGGACCTTAATAGGGCATTCCTATAAGATCATCATCTATTACCATCTATGGAGAAAATTCTACTATGTGTCTTTGGATAAAAACACTTCTCACTATTGGATGGCTATTCAAGCTTTAATCATATCCTAGTTCATGAAGAAGCTCAATATAAGACTGCATTTACAACCAAGTGGGGAACCATGGCTTATCAAAAGATGCCTTTTGGTTTGTCAAATGTAGGTGCTACTTTTCAAAAGTTAATGGATATGGACTTTAAAAGCCTCATGTAAAATTTTGTATTGGTCTATTTAGATGATATAACTATCTATTCTAAACATGCAGAAGACCACATCAAACATCTGAGGAAAATATTTGAAAGGTGTAGGGAGTTTGGGATCTCTCTTAATCCCAAGAAATGTGTGTTTGCATTCCATGAAGAGAAACTATTGGGATATATTGTATCCAAACAAGGAATTATAGTTGATCCTTAGAGGATTACATCTATTCAACAATTACCCCTACCACCTCACAAGAAAAGCCTTCAATCCTTCATTGGATGGATTAACTTTGTCAGGCATTTTTTTCCTAACATGCAGACGTTTTGAAGCCTTTGACAACAATGTTGAAGAAGAATGTAATATTATGCTACAGAAAAAAAGGAAATGTTGGTTTTCAAGACATTAAAGGGGCTTTGACAGAGGCTCCTACCTTGTTTAATCCTGATTTTAGCAAAGATTTGATTCTATATGCTTATGGAGGATCTCATTCCATATCTGCAATGTTAAGTAAAGAAAACTCTGAAGGATTGGAGAAACCTATTGCTTTCTTTAGCAAAGGTTTGGAAGAATATGAACATAGATATTATTTTGTGGAGAAACATGTACTTGTTGTGGTGAAGAGCCTAACAAAGTTAAGATATCTTTTAAGTCACAAAAAGGTACAATTAAGACTCACTCATCTAATTATCCAGGAGTTCCTACTTTCTAATGACCTAAATGAGAAAAGGGTCGGTTGGATTGCTGGAGTCATGGAATATGAAATCGTTATCTAAGTCACCAAGTTAGTTAGAGGAAGAGGACTTTATGAATGCCAGACAAAAGATGAGATCCCAAGAAATCTAGAGAAAATGAATGCATCCTTAGTTATGCATTCGATAGAGGAACATGCCAAGGCATCAGGTTGGTTTCCTAACATGGTTCATTTTTTGAAGATAGGGGAGTATCCTGCATATTTAGATTCAGCAAAGAGAAGGTATTATAGATTGCAATCTATCCCCTTTGTGCTGATTGATGTGATCCTCTTTAGAAAGGATCATAATGGTGTTCTCATGAGATGCATAGATTCAGAACAAGTAGCACGTGTCCTAAATGAGTTTCATGATGGACCTTCTGGAGGTAATTTCTCCCCTAGGACTACTGCTTTTAAGATCAAGAGGGATGGATACTAGTGGCCATCCATCTTTAAGGATAATCATGATCATGTAAGGAAATACATAAAGTGTGCCATGTTTGCAGGAAAAGAAAGACTTGCAGCTCTACCCCTCCAACCAATTAGAATAGATCAACCTTTCATGAAGTGGGTAATTGACTTCATAGGTCTAATAAAACTCCATTTGTAACACCCCAAAATTGGCACCTACTAAACCTAATCAATTTTGGTGCATTTTCTTATCTTCGAAGTCCTATTGTACTAGGCAATTTCTTCTCCTAATTGACTTTAATTGACTGATTTTCAAATGCAGAAAACCCAAATTTGCATAAATCTGACATTATATTTAATTCCTGAATTCTCAATGATTATTAGCTAAAAATCCCTATGATTAATTGATTTAATCATAAAGTCCTAAGTTCTTTTAATTAAATCAATTCCACCCCCTTTAGATAATATACATAAAAGGAATTGAAAGGTTATTTAATTATTGAGTGAATTACCCTCAAAAAGGGAATTCCATAATTCCATGTGAAAAGACACTTATGTGGCAATAATTCACCTTTTTATTTAAATAATCTTTGCTTATTTGTCTCAAAAGAGAATGAAGAGACGACTGTTTCTTTTCAAGAAACTCTTCACTCTCTTTCCATGGTTTTCTATAAATTGGACTTCTTTTCTTCATTAGAGAGGACTTTTTTTGGAGAGCATCAACACTATAGGCAATTTACATTTGATTTTCATGTTTTTAAGCTCATTTTCATAATTAGTCTAAGATTTCAATTGCAATTAAAGATATATGCTTTCATTTAATATTCATTTCTATATCTAGTATTTCAATTTGATGTTCTCAAGCTTTCATAGATTACAAGCAATTCAATTCTAGTTTAAGAGCAAATTATTTTCATAGATTACAAGATTTTCATTTCTAGACTAAGAGTATTTGATTTTTTGCTAGTTTAATTGCATTTTACTTCCATAGAATAGTTGCAAATCATTCTTCGATTAGTGCAATTCAGTTTCTTAGTTTAATTGCATCTCTTTTCATAGAATAGTTGTAGATTTCTCATAGAATAATGGCATTTCTCATCTTTTTGCATCCTTAAATCCTCCATGTTAGCAATGGTCAGCTTGTTGGCTCTTGTTTTGAGGGTAAAACTCAACATCCAAATCTAATTGGGAGGCAACAGGTCGCTTCAATCGTATTTGTAGAGAAAACAATTCATGTTTGTCTTTGTGAATTAAGCGATTGTGTAAGGACTATGTTGTGTTTGTGTTGAATTCAGAGGTCCACATTCAGCATACAACACCATATAGTGCAGGCCATAAATGGATAATCACTGCAAATTATTACTTCACCAGATAGACTGAGGCTATTGCATTAAAAGAAGCAAATGAGAATGTTGTCCTAGGCTTTCACGACAACATAATTCATAGATTTGGGACCTCAGATTCTATTATATTAGATAATGCACTTTCTTTCACAGGATTGTGAATCACTGAAAAGGAAATCAAACATGGTGTTTACCTAAATAGTAGTTCTAATTATTACCCTCAAAGTAATGGCTTAGCAAAATCTACAAATAAAAACCTGATAAGAATAATCAAGAAGACTCTGCAAGAAAATTAGAGAGATTGGCACTCTAAACTAAAGTCCTCCTTATGGTTAGACAAAATCACTCCCAAAAAGATCATTCAGAACTCTCCATACTGTCCATTTCAACAGAATTGCTAGCTTTGGACCTTGCAACCCAACTTGTCCTCTTTGAAGAGGGAGATCCTCTACACGTGAGATATGCTTAACTCATGGAGTTGCGAGAAAATAGAGACAAGTCCATGCAGACTATGGAATTTCAACAAATGCAAACTAAGAAGAGCTTTCACAAAAGAGCCAGATCCAGGAACTTCAATGTTGGGGATATAGTCCTCAAATGGGATGAATTCAGATCTAGGCTTGGCAGACATACAAAGTTTGATTCCTTTTGGGGAGGTCCATTTGTAATCATTGAGTGAAAGGAACATAATTATTTTCATCTATCAATTCTTGAAGGAGAGGCCTTGCCAATATTTATCAATGGTTTTCACCTAAAGCCATGTTTTGAGGTTTGTCTGGCTTTGTAATCACTTTCTCGCTTTTCCTACTTTCTAGATTATTTTTTTGCTTTCCTCAAAGTGCTCTGCACAAGTAGTTGTTTCTATTTGTATATAGTCCTTTTCCCTATTTTGGTTCGTTGTCCCTCCTCCTGGTTTCAATCCTCCTTCCTTCTAGCAGTTTTTGTGCTCAATACAGACTCCTATGCCCAATGGATTGTCTAAAGGTCACTAGTTTTACATGTCTAGTAGGCTGACATCCAGCATAAATCATCAAAATGTTACCCAAATTTCCTATGATATGAATTTTGGCTACATGTGGAGAAAAATGTGGCTTCCATGAGGGTAGAGCCCAGCTTGTAAGATTCTGCAATTGATTCTAGGTCTTGATCTTGTTCTCTTCCTTTTGAGAGGTCTTTGGTTTACCCTTATTCATGGAAAAATACCTAAGTGCAAAAAACCCTAAGAATTTCATGATAAAACCCTAGTTCTTGATAACATGTTCTAATTCTTCATTACTTTTCCAATTGACTTAAGTGATTAATAAGTCATAAGCGCATTAATCTTCTTTGTTTATCTCTTCGTTGTGCAAAGGCAACATAATATTCCATATTACTCTATGAATTCTATTTGCCTTCAGTCGCATCATCTCATAAAGCAAGGGAATATCCTCTTAAGTCATTGAGATTTCATGAGGGTCATGGATCAGCTTTCAATATTGTGACTATCGCATAATCTCACATCCAAAAGGAATATGCTTAAGTGTTTGGGAGATTTAATGCAGACCGTCGATCGGGTTAAGTTCAGATTTTGATCGTGTAGATTGCGTGTAATCTTAGGATAATATTTATGGTTATAGTTTTATTCAGTGACTTCAAGGATTAGTTTATCTCTTAATCTCTGGTATACTTAGGGTTAAGTTTCTTTCTTTCGAGATTTCATGCTAGCCATTGATTGCGTTCACATCATATAGTTTGCGTCGAGTCTCTAGATAAAGTCAAAGGTCAACAAAGTTTAGGAGATTTCACGCGGGCCATCGATGCAAAGATGATATCATGGTCATTGTTGAGCCTCATAAAAAAACCATGGTTAGACCAGATGTCAGAGATTACGAGATGTATTCAGTTGCTGAATCTCTAAATGTACTAGGGTTAATGATAAAGTTAAGTTTAGTTTCAGAGTTTGAAAATGATTTAATCGGCACCGTTGATCAAGTTTTGATCTCACAGTGATCTCTTAGTCTCATAAAGAAAAAAAATGTTCTTCTATGGTTCAGAGATTAAGTGGAAATCGTAGATATTGGGTCTGATCTTGTGGCTCTCATGGAATCTTGTAATAAACTCAGAATTATGAGAATGATTCAGTGACTTAGTCACCCAAAGATTTTTTTCCACCTAGGGTCAAAGCTGAGTTATGCTTAAAAGTCAAGGGTGACCTAAGGTGAATATTAGGAATCAGAGATAAATATCGATGACTATGTTTTAAACAAAAGATTAGGTATTTTCTGGGCCGTTGATGCAAGTACCCATGCCACCTATGACCATTATATTCAAATATTTAAAAATTCAAAAATCTGATTCTCAGAGCTTCATGGCAGTGGCGTGGTTTTTCAAGATACAGACATAGAGATGGGTTGAGATGACTTCTCTGATCAAATTTATAACGATGGGAGGTGCATTCATGGCTAAATTTGATCTTTTGAGATATTTCTAAGATGCATTGATGAGAAAATTTGACATTCTTAGGGTTTGACATTGTTTATGTAATATATAATAAACCATAATTTTGATTAGTGGATTGATTCCTGAGCCTGTGTGCTAGAGGGGCATGTATATAAGTAGTTTTAGAAGATTTTAGAGCTTAGTAGTTTTTCAGTAGATGTAAGATTTTCTGTGGCATTGTCTCTACCCTCAAGTTTTCTTTGTTGTAACCTCTCATTGAATTCTAGATTATGTACGAGCTTTCTGTGGCATTTTATCTACCCTCAAACTTTTCCTCATCTATACTTCTCTTACTAAATATAATACAGTGGCTTACATTAGAGAAATCTTGGAGTTCCTAAGCCTTTCTTCCTTTTAGCATATTTTTGCACTATTGTGTTTGATCTGATTTAGATAATCTTGTGGATTTTGTTCATCCCTGGTTATTTTGTCTCATTCCTGTGCCTATTTGCTAGAGTGAATGCATGCTTACAAATCACAGTATGTGTCCATTTCCTTGGGAAAGTTATTGTTTGTGAAATCTTTCCTTTCCTTGAATATCCTCTTCCCATTTTATACCTCTATGTGAAATAATTATGCAAACCTATTTAGAAATATTGTGTTATATTAGAGCTAAGAGTCTTCATGCTAGTTTGGTCACTGTGTTATGATTCATGTTACCTTCGGTGTATCACCTAGTAGGATAATTTGATTTTTCGAGTCATTTCCTTTCAATTATTCCTTCTATCCCTTTTCCTTCCAAGTTTACTTTCATGTTCAAGAGAAGATTAGGTGATTATCTAAGAGGAACCGACCTAGAACCCGAAGGCTTCACTTCAGTTAGCAGAGGTCCCACAGCCTAGAAGTGATTCCCATGTTATACTAGATTGCTAGGCTCAAGCGCTTGGCAGGGTGAAAAATTTAGTGTATAACAGGTTCAACATTTGCATCATTTGCATCTTTTGCAGGCCTTGTGTGGGTTAACCTATGTGATATTGGTGACATCATCTAATCTAGTGCAATGGTGTCTTGATAGCTCACGTTGTTGATGATCTCGACATTATATGCTTACTTTTGGAGAGATCAATATTTTTGGCCTGTGTTATTTGCATTCAGAGACTTACATTGATGGTGGCCCATTTAGTACTCTAACCTACAATTGACTAGTTGGCACATTGATATCTTTATATAGTGTGAGCTTCTTCTCACATTCATTGTGCCACTTGTGGTCTCACGTAATGTGATTTGCAGCTTGCTAGTTGAGGTCAAATCCTAACAACAAAGGTTACAGAATGAAAACTGGTTGTGTCATCCACCAAACTTGTACTCTCTATTCACTCCATAAAAAGTACCAAAACTACCATTCCTTGTCTTGCACCAATTCTTTGATTTGGTCTGCAGATTTCCTCATCACCAACAACAGATTTTTCATGAGATTTGATCCTACTATAAGGGTCGCGAATTGGTTTTCCTACCTAACTTGGGCCTAGGCATGACTTAAGAGGAACATGCTCATGGGTCTTTGACATGGAAAGCTCTTTTGTGAGAACATTCTATATGCTATTGGAATCTTTTGCATGCATCTTTATTTCACAAAATTCCTTTCGATATCCATCATTGATGTTGCCGACAAATTTTGGCAATTTGTTTTAATCTTTGAGTGGAAGATATAATCAATATATTGGGTCCAATTCACTATTCATTGTGCAGACGCATACATGTCCATAGATTTCATCCATTATTGGATTTGACTGGCACAATCTACTAGTGGTCCGCATTTGATTTTGTGAAGTCAATAAATTGGCATATTTGGGCTTGAGTTGGCTCGATGGTTACATGTGGATCATCGATAGCTTTTTATGCTAGTGTTGAGTGCATTCCCTCAGATCCATGACATCATATGGATTATTTTCCTACACTCTTGAGATCTGGTGCCAATTTTATAGATGAGATTAGTGGTCACCAGTTAATTAATGTTCTTTGTCCCACTTAGATCTCTCATCTCTTCTCATGTCTTCTCAATAGTAATTGTTGTGGTTGGTGCACATTATCCAATGTAGCTCCCATTTCCTCTTGGTCAAGCTATAAGTATATTTTGAGGAGCTTTGAAGGTAGGCTCATGGCATAAATGCTAATCCTTGGGAACATTCCTTTCTGTAGTAGGTAAGACATTTATTTCTTTGCCTAAAATGGTCATCTCTGTGTCTACTTCCGTGTGGATTTACATTGTGTCTCACAATGTTTTTCTCTTGCCTTCAATAATTTTTGGTGGTTATAGGAGTACAACCACCATCAGACCCAATCATCTAATCAACTCTTTTTGGGCCCTTTCTATCTAGGAGGGGCACTCTTTTCTGACAAATTGAATTGATGGTCCCATGACAGACCAATCCCATGCCCCCAAGTACAGAAGAGGGGTGGGCCATTTTTTTCACCTTTTGGCCCTAATAGGCACTTTCCTTCACCTGAACCTAACTTGGACATCTAGACTCAAGGTTTGGAAAATGAAGAATCTTTGCAAAGGTGAGTTCATGCACTACTCACATGTGCACTTTTTTCAAATTTTTCTTGAGTTATTTTCCTTTGTTTTAGTTGAACATCCTTTATAAGCACTACTTGTAGACACATTAGATACAGTGCCCATCCATGTATTTTGGGGACTTTTGCACACATTATGTGCCATATTATTGTACTCACACTAAATTATAAAGTGCCATGTGGGGCTGTGTAGAGCCTTTACTTACCAATCACAACTTTTTCAAAGTGAGATTACATCGACGACAATGGAAATATTGTTGATATTCTTGACTCATGCAAGTGTGTAGTTTGAGCGCACACACCCTTTTCTTAGTTGAAAATACATATTTTCTCCCTTATGCATAACATGGTGACACATTATTTCAATGGATCTCTTAAGCCTCACCCAAGTTATCATTATGGGGGGTATCATACTATTCATGCTAATGCTTCCTTGGTTTTTCTTGAAGTGCATTGGGACACTCTTGCATTCCAATTTTGTGGAAGCTCCTTGATTTCATTTGAAGTGTGTTGAAAAACTCTTGGATTCCATTTAAGACTATTGCACCTGCATTTTAAACATGGTTGAGAAGTGAAAATGGTATCACTCAAACAACATCATTGCTTGTGTAGTGAAGGTCACTCATGCAGATTCATGTGTCGTCTACATTTTCAATCGATAGAGGCTATTACTATTATTTCCATCTAATCAATGTTTGGGAAGTGTCATTTGGAGCACTCATACAGATTTTTGTCTTACAGATAATCATGTTCTTTAGAGGAGATCATCAGATATACCACCATATCAGTCATCGATGGTAGTCTATAGATTCTTTGTGCTTCAATGATGTTCATGTTCATGATTTTAGGACATCTTTTTGAAGGATTCTCAAACCTTCATGTTCTCTCATTTGGAGAGGAGTTTTCTCCCATGGGTTTTTCTCCTTTTTCTTGAGTTATGATAGATTCCATTATAGTTGTACATGGGTACCTAACATGGCCTTGTTGCTGGGAACCATAAATATTTTATTCTAGTTTTTTGTACTCCCTAAGTTGCACTTAAGGGGGGGGTATTGGAGTAAATAGTGTTGGATGATATCAATTTTGGTTACAAATCATGCGATTGATATTCATGTTTTTTCATTGATTTCAACATATATTTCTATGAATAAGATAGAATAGCTACGTAACTGGATGGAGTGTACGGACACTGTACAGATTATTTAGAATGACCGAAGTTGGACTTAGGAAGAAGGATGTGTGCTGACCTTATCCCTAAGGTCGCTTGAATTTATGTTACCTACTATGGATGTTACAGTTGATTTAGTGAAGACTAGTTTTTTGGATTGTAACTGTGATTTTGGATAGAGAAGGTCTCTGTGTTTCAGGTATATCTTTCTGGCGAAGATATTTCAAAACTTGTGAGCTTATTGATGGACAACCGACATATGATAGAGTAATGGGTTGAGTTTTATTTTTGATTGGTTACTAATGACATCAGTTGTGGCATTTATTTTGGAGAAGACCTATTTCCTGGCCAACTTCACACATGTAGCATGTGAAATTAATTGTGAGCATGAATTGCGGATCTGGAAGTATATGTAATGGATTTGATGTATGATAAACTTCAAGGCTTGTTTTCATACCCTCCAAGAGACTTCACTTGCCTCCTAGAATCCTATTCCTCTTTAGGATCTTCCAATAGGCTTAGATCATTAACTAAGACCTATTCCAACTCTGCTATAAGAGTTAACCTCTGAAAACTTAACCTTGAATGGTCAACACCTTAGTTTTGATTCACTTCTCCACACTCACTTAGAAGGCTCTAAGTGCCAAATCTCCATAAACATGATCCAAAATTATAGGGGTCTTCTCCATCATGAAAAAATTCATTTTCTAGTCTATTTGATCCATCTTGTAAGGGTCTTCAATCATCTTCTTATCGGTTTCCATGAATCTTCATGAATTGACCTTAAAAATAGGCCTATTCTAGTAGCCCTAACCAGTCACCTTTTCCTATTTCTTGAAAAAAATTTCCAAAAAAATTGGAAAAATAAGACTTGATTCGAATACCCTTTTGGAAGTTTTAAAACATTCACAAAGATTCTAGATCTGACAGTGACCGTACAGGGGGTTCCTACAAACAAGAACAAGAGGCCTACTAGGCCTAATTTCTAGGATTGAACTGTGATTTTGATAGTAAACTTGTTCAAACCAAATCTTAAACGATTGGTAAGAATTCTATCTACATATAATGGATAGATATGATGTTTAAATTCATGAAAAACTCCTTCCCTTGTACAAATCCATACCTCCATGCAATGTTTCAACAGTCTTGCTACCTCTAGACCTCTAACCGGGCTTCACAAACTTGCCTAGGGCCTGGCATATAAAATAGTTCCTCATACTTTCCAGACTCCTAAATCATAAAAATATATACACTAATTATTCCTCTACCATTTCCATATAATATGGATTAAAATCCATGGTTAGATTTCATGGGGGAGCCATGACTCTCTAAACTACTCAAAACACTAGTAAATTAGACACCCTGAACTAGATTGCTGAAAATCAGAAGATAGATGACCTCAAAATGACTAACACTTCAAATGAAAAAGTTCATAAACAACCTATAGAACACTAATCTAGAACTTTTTTTAGTCATTCAGTCCATTAAGTATGACTATCCAAAAAAACACCAGTAATTGTTTTGTAAAAATACATGCAGATCTCTATTAACTTTTTCTCCAAACTATTACATGCTTCCATAATACTTTGTGTTCAATTATTAGGTATCATTAGATTTCATTTACTTCATTTTTGGGCCTATTGGTCAAGCATAACCTCCTATAACTTAGGGAATCCAAAGATACCCGAATGACATGCACTCTTTTACAATAATTGCAAAATTGAAGGCAACTTCTTTTGAACATTTGGCAACTTCCACATATGCCATGTTCCTATATTCTTGGGCTTCTGACCTCCTACGTCTCAAGGATCCAAAGCCATTTATAACCTTATGGAATATTTATAACAACAAGATGTGTTACAACACATTTAAGACTCTCACCTAAGCTAAGCTTCTAACTTAAGAAATTAAATAAACAACTAACAAAGGCTATTATTGTGACCTTAGTCCTAATGAATAACTCACCTATCCAACATAGCAAGAGACCTTCTAAGGTCCTAAAACAAACTAAGCTAAGCTCTTGACTTGGCTAGAGTCATGTACAAGCCAGAATTTACTAACCAATGGAGGCTAGCCTAGGTGCTCCTGTACCATCCTCCCCAAAATTAAGAACTTCAATCCACCCTTGGATTGATGATGGTAAGATCAATGCCCATGCTTTTGAATTCTGATTCCTTGATCCAAATTGCATCAACAGCACTATTCCCATACCTCTGAATGAGGTTTTCTTTATACTCCTTGAGTCTAGTCTTTTTGTAGACTCTAGTGTCTAGTACACTGTCTGGTCCTGTATTTGCAGCAGTAGGGAGTTGTAAGTCTTCTACATCCCTGATCACTTCATGTACGGTCTGGTCCAAGTCTTCTTGAGGCCCTTTATAATGGACAAGGTCTCCAACATTGAAAATATTTGACAGTCCACTATCATCTGGCAGGTCTACTTTGTAAGCATTGTCACCATACCTTGCCAATATAGGACAGGGTCCTATCCTCCTCATTTACAGCTTGTGAGGGACTCCTTTTTGCAATCTAGATTTTTTTAGATGCACCATGATAAGATCACCAACATTTAACTCAACTATCCTTCTACCTTCATCCACCTTTGCTTTGTGTTTGTTGGTGTTGTCTACCAATGTCTTCCTTACTATTTCATGAACCTCTTTCATAGCATATGCAAAGTCATCAGCATATCCACTTTCTTTGACTCCTTCTTTTAGATCTCTCAACTCATAGACACCCCTTGGATGTAGTCCATAAATTATCTCAAATGGACTCTTCCCTGTGGATCTATTCAAGGTGTCACTATAGGCATATTCAGCTTGCCCAGTCAACTAATCCCATTGCTGTCCATACTCTTTAGTCAAGCATCTTATAAGGTTTCCAAGGCTCCTATTAACAACCTTGGTTTGACCATCAGTTTGGGGATGGTAGGCTGACCCAAAAGATAAGTTGGTTCCCAATCTCTGCCAAAGAGTCTTCCAAAAATTACTCATAAACTTTGTGTCTCTGTCTAAAACAATGCTTATAGGCAATCCATGGATTCTCACTATCTCTTTGAAGAATAGAGATGCTATTTGACTTGCATCATTTGTAGTCTTACATGGCACAAAGTCAACCATTTTACTAAATCTATCCACAACTACATAAACACTATCCATACCTTGTCTTTTCTTGGGTAACCCAACTACAAAGTCCATGCTTAAGCATTCCCAAGGCCTAGTAGGAATAGGTAGGGGCTGATAAAGACCAGCATTTGATGAAGTACCCTTGGCTCTTTGACACACAATACAACTCTCGACATACCTCTTGACATCAATATTCATTCTTATCCAATAGTAGAACCTTTGAACTAGTACTTGTGTCTTTGTGATCCCAAAATGACCACTCAATGCACCATTGTGCTTCTCTTGAATCATGTTCTCCCTAATGGAACTTCTAGGGACACATATCTTATTACCTTTAAACAAAAGGTTACTTTGCAAAGTATATTCAGCATACTCACTATGGAAATGGTTCTTGTATTCAACACATACCTTGTAAATATCTGCAAAGTCCTCATCCTTAGCATATAGATCCTTGAAGTGATCTATTCCCATGCTCTTCAACTGAATCTCTTGAATGGTAAGAGCTCTTCTTGACAATGCATCATCAACTTTGTTTAGGACACCTTTATTATGCTTGATGTTAAAGGTGTAAGCTTGTAGGTACTCAACCCACTTCATGTGCTTGTGACTCAACTTCCCTTGAGAATTCAGAAAACTCAAAGCTTGATTATCTGAATAAACAATGAACTCCTTGGGCAGCAAGTAGTGCCTCCACTTTCTCAAGGCTTGAACCAATGCATACAACTCAGGGTCATAAGAAGAATACTTCTTCTTTGCTTCACTCAACTTATCAGAGTGAAATGCTACTGGTCTACCCTCTTGGCTTAGGACAACCCCAATAGCTATGTTACTTGCATCACATTCAATGGTGAAGAGCTTCTAAAAGCTTGGTAGGACTAACACTGGTTGTGTAGCAATCTTTTCCTTTAGTAACTCAAAAATCTTGTTGGCTTGTTCATTCCACATGAACTTGGTCTTCATTCCTCCTTTTATTGTATCCAATATTGGAGAAAAAATAGCATTAAATTGCCTTATGAACTTCCTATAATACTGAGCAAGTCCATGAAAAATCCTTACCTTTGTTGCTATCCTTGGAGTGGGCCAATTCATAATGGCCTCCACTTTACTTTTATCCATTTTCAGATTACCATGAGATAGAAAAAATCCTAGGTACACTAGCTTTGTTTTGATGAACTCACATTTCTCCAATTTAATCATTAACTTCTCTTCATGTAGCCTCTTAAGTACTGATTCCACATGCTTGAGGTGGTCCTCTCTTCTCTTAATAAAGATGAGTATATCATCCAAGTATACCACTACAAACTTGCCAATGTGATCCTTGAGCACTTCATTCATCAACCTCATAAAAGTTGATGGAGCATTTGATAAGCCAAATGACATGACTAGCCATTCATACAGCCCTTCAGTGGTCTTGAAGGCTGTCTTCCACTCATCTTCTTCATTTACCCTTATCTGGTGATAGCCACTTTTTAAATCTATCTTGGTGAAGTACCTTGCACCTCCTAGACAATCCATCAAGTCTTCTATCCTAGGGATAGGGAACCTATATCTGATAGTGATCCTATTTATGGCTCTAGAGTCAATACACAATCTCCAAGTACCTCCTTTCTTAGGGGCTAGGACTATGGGTACATGAGAGGAACCTCCTTACAGCAATATGGTGAGAATGCACATGAAGTGGGTTGAGTACCTACAAGCTTAAATGCTCCATGTGAATTCTTCTTAAGAAGTTTTTCCATACGATGTGAACTGATGATGCTGAGAGACCCTGGCTGTAAGCCTTTCAAAGTGTGTTGTTGCCCATCGGCTGAAAACTGCATCCAAAGTTCAGCAA
>MU225940.1:330037-340346 GCA_018584345.1 Thuja plicata
CAGTTTGGTGGCGATTGGATGAGAAGCGAAAAAGATAGGGCAAACCCTAAAATTTGATAAATGAGGGATTTAGGGCTTCGATATGTAAAATTTGGGGTTGGGTCATCAAGGAAGGAAGTATGCAAAATGGTATTTTAAGCGTTCTGAAGAAGTGTGACAGAAAACAGAAGGAAAGCAAGGAAGCTATGGCTAAAAAACTGAAAAAAATTTACTCAGGAAAATTTACTGAAATACGGAATAACAGAAAAGAGGTATTGCAATAACCAGAGATAATAGATTTGAAAGGAACCTGAAGGCCACGACGGAAAAAAATTTGACGTAATTTCCACCCAGCGAGCCCAAGAAAGTGCTCTGATACCCGATGAGAGGAACCTCCTTACAACAATATGGTGAGAATGCACGAAATAACAGAATATAGAGCAATAGCAGAACTCAGAATAAATCTATTGATCGCGGGCCACTTCGAGGGGGTAACCTCCTTTGAGCAAGCTCAATACAATAAATTCGACGGTGTCCATCAAAGGCATTAACCTACTCTTATATACTAAGTACGATCTAGAAAAGTAATACTACCTATGCATGTGGGATGATAAAATATACTCACGGGATGACTTACAAAGCATATGCATCTGACAACACTACACTAGCAAAATAAACAGAAGGAACACACAGGTTCCTAATAGTATAGCACAAGGACTAAGACTCTTCCTTATAAGGCCTTGTTCTAGTAACTCTTGAATTTGCCTAGCTATTTCCTCATTCTGCTGAGGTGTCATCTTTTAGGAAGCCTTATTGGGTAGGGTAGCTCCAGGAATAAGGTCAATCTTATGGCTTATGGGCCTTATAGCGGGTAAGATTGATGGTTGTCCATCACTTCCAATGCCTTCATATTTCTACAACATTTCTTGTATCTCTTGTGGCAGCTCTGTCCTCTTTACTCTTTTTTCTTCCTCTTCCTTAGGCTTCAACACTAGAGCAAAACCAACCCCTTCTCCTTCTTCTAGGGCCTCCAATAACTCATTTTCACCAACCATAAGGACATTATGACCTGCTATCCTCACTTCTGCATCTTCTAAGAGTGACTAAATTCTGAAAGTCACATTGTCCTTCTTAAAAACATAAGAGTTCTTCACTCCATCATGGACAGCTTGACGGTCAAATTGCCATGGCCTACCTAGGAGCAAGTGACATGCATGCATAGGCAGCACATTACACAAGACCTTTTCTTTATACCTTCCTATGGAGAAATCCACCCAAGCTTGTTTGTTTACCAAGACATGTTGTCCCTTATTGAGCCAAGTGACCTTGTAAGGACTAGTGTGGGGTATTCTTGTCATATTTAACTTGCTGACAACCTCCTTTGACACAATGTTGTCAGTAGAACCATAGTCAATGATGACTCTACATACCTTGTTCATCATCTTGCATGTGATCCTAAACAAGGACCTCCTTTGGCTTGACTCCTCCTTGACAAGTTCCTTGATCAATGTCCTCCTCATCATGAGGTTCTCACCTTCCTCTAAATTTAATGGCACCTCAAGGTGTTTATCAGCTGCACTTGTGTCTTCTTGGACCAAATTAGTCCTCTTGTTACCTCCTTGAGAAGTAATACTCTTCTATGGACACCTATAGGCAGGGTGCCCCATTTGGTTACAGTGGTAACATTTCATATTGGCAAAATAGTTGCCTCTTCCTCCTTGTCCACCACTTCTACCACTGAAACTTGAGTTCCTTCCTCTACCACCTCTACTAGAACTTCCTTTTTTCTACTCACTGTACTTTACTTCAACTTGTGTTCTCAATTCAGAACTCCTTCCACCATAGCCACCTCTTGATCCTCTATTATCCCTTCCTTTACCTTTTCCTTTAGAACTTTGTTCTTGTTTTATTTTTCCTTTCTCCTCTATCTTCAAGGACATTTGATAGCATTGGTGAATGGTTTTGAAGTTCACAAGACTCATGTCTTCTTGAATACACCATTTACGTCCATTCATATACCTAGCTAGTTTGATGCTTTCATCTTCAACCACTTGTGACCTTAAGCACAATTTTTGGAAATCTTTAGTGTATGCTTGGACATCCAAATCTTTTTGTCTAAGATTGTGTCTTCTTCTATGAAGTTGAACTTCATAATCATCAGGCAAGTAGGTCTGCTGCAACTTAGTTACCATTCCTTTCCATGAGAGTATAGGACTCTTTCCTTCTTTCTCCCTTTTAGTTTGAACAAACTTCCACCATGTGAGAGCTGATACTCTCAACCTTGACTTGGCCACACTCAATTTTTGGGCCTCTGTGATACCATCCCATTCAAAATGGTTCTCTATGTTGTCTATCCAATCCACAACTAAATCTGGATCCATTTGTCGACTAAATAGTGGCACACCCTCCAAATATTTTCCACTTAAAGCCTTCAATACCTTTAGGAAGGGTTCTTGACCACTGACAGGGTCAGGATTTCAAAATTCCTCTTCTATATCCACTCCCTTTTCCCTTGCTTCTTGTTCTTCTTTTTGATCTATCTTGTCTTTCATCTTCTCTGCTTTGTCTTGGACTTCTCCCAAGAGTTGCTCCATTTGAGACAACCTTTCTCTCAACAATTTGTTGTCTTCTTCTTGCTAATCCACCTTTTTAGCTAGCTTAGCATTAATCACCATGGTTTTATCTTTCTCTACACTTCCAGTAGTATTTTCTCCCACTGACTTAGTAGGTTGCAACATCCACCACAGCTTGATCAAATCTAAGCTCTGATACCAATGTGATGTATGATAAACTTCAAGGCTTGTTTTCATACCCTCCAAGAGAATTCACTTGCCTCCTAGAATCATATTCCTCTTTAGGATCTTCCAATAGGCTTAGATCATTAAATAAGACCTATTCCAACTCTGCTATAAGAGTCAATCTCTGAAAACTTAACCTTGAATGATCAACACCTTAGTTTTGATTCACTTCTCCACACTCACTTAGAAGGCTCTAAGTGCCAAATCTCCATAACATGCTCCAACATTTCAGGGGTCTTCTCCATCATTAAAACATTCCTTTTCTATTCCATTTGATCCATCTTGGAAGGGTCTTCAATCATCTTCTTATCGGATTCCATGAATCTTCATGAATTGACCTTAAAAATAGGCCTATTCTAGTAGCCCTAACAAGTCACATTTTCCTATTTCTTGCAAAACTTTTCCAAACAACTTGAAAAAATAAGAATTTATTTGAATACCCTTTTAGAATTTTTAAAACATTCACAAAGTTTTTGGGTCTAAAAGTGACTGTACAGAGGGTTCCTACAAACAAGGACAAGAGGCCTAATAGGCCTAATTTCTAGGACTGAACTATGATTTCGATAGTAAACTTGCTCAAACCAAATCCTAAATGATTGGTAAGAATTCTATCTTCATATAATGGATAGATATGATGTTTACCTTCATGAAAAACTCCTTCCCTTGTACAAATCCATACCTCCATGCAATGTTTCAGCACTCTTTCTACCTCTAGACCTCTAACCGTGCTTCACAAACTCGCCTAGGGCCTAGCATATAAAATAGTTCCTCATACTTTAAAAACTCCTAACTACTAAAAATATATACACTAATGAATCCTCTACCATTTCCATCTAATATGGATTATTATCCACACTTAGATTTCATGGGGGAGCCATGACTCTCTAAACTACTCAAAACACTAGTAAATTAGACACCCTGAACTAGATTGCTGAAAATCAGAAGATAGATGACCTCAAAATGACTAACACTTCAAATGAAAAAGTTCATAAACAACCTATAGAACACTAATCCAGAACTATTTTTAGTCTTTCAGTCCATGATGTATGAATATCCACAAAAACACTAGTAATTTTTTTGTAAAAATGCTTGCAGATCTCTATTAACTTTTTCTGCAAACTATTATACGCTTCCATAATACTTTGTGTTCAAGTCTTAGGTATCATTATATGTCATTTCCTTCAATTTTGGGCCTATTGGTCGAGCGTAACCTCCTATAACTTAGGGAATCCAAAGATACCCGAATGACATGCACTCTTTTGCAATAATTACAAAATTGAAGGCAACTTCTTTTGAACATTTGGAAACTTCCACATATGCCATGTTTCTATATTCGTGGGCTTCTAACCTCCTATGTCTTGAGGATCCAAAGACATTTATAACCTTATGGCATCTTTATAACAACAAGATGTGTTAGAACACATTTAAGACTCTCACCTAAGATAAGCTTCTAACTTAAGAAATTAAATAAACAAATAACAAAGGCTATTATTGTGACCTTAGTCCTAATGACTAAATCACATAGCCAACATAGCAAGAGACCTTCTAAGGTCCTAAAACAAAATAAAATAATCTCTTGACTTGGCTAGAGTCAAGTACAAGCCAGAATTTACAAACCAATGGAGGCTAGCGTAGGTGCTCCTACACCAAGATTGTAAATGTTGTATACTTGATATAGATACCGTGTGTATCTTAGAAAGGGGCTATGTAATTATTTGTATTATGGAAAGCCTTAATTGGCCGACCTAGTTAATTATGTATTAGGAAAGCTTAACTCGCTAACCTAATGAATTATTGTAAGAGGGTATATATGAAAGATAAATTCTTGTGAAGAAGTGTGATAGAGAAAAGAAAGAGAAGTGTGGAAGTTGTGAAGCTTGTTGATTGCTAGATATAGAGCAGAGTTGATACATCATTGAAACTTACCAAGCAAAGATAGTTGTTATCAGACAGTTCGCTTGAATGTGTATTTTCCTTATACACTTGATTCAGATTGTAAATCCTTGAGGGTGGCTTTAACCTTCTTTGGGAAGTGTGCCTTGGCTGTGAGCCTACTATTTTCTTTGACTCCTAACAGGGTTTGTCTCCTAACAGGGATTGTGTACTGTAATGTTGTAACAAGCTCCTAACAGAGCTAATATATTTTAACAAGGATACTATACTCTCAGTACATTAGTTGTGGGTGTTAATTCCCACCGAGGTTTTACCTTTAACAGGCTTTCCTCAACAACAAATATCATGTTATGGTGTTTTCTATTTTTGTGTTATCATTTACATTTTCAGATTTGGTTTATAAAGTATAAAGTTTAATAATCTAGATTACAAATGATTCACCCCCCCTCTCAGTTGTCTTGTGGAGTTTTATTCCTAACAAATAGTTCATTGTTTACTCTTTACTTAAGTTTACTTAGGTACATTCATTAATTGGGTTGATCAATATCATTGAGTCCAACTTGGACTTTGTCTTATCTTAGAGTATATTGTTAAGTTCTACCAGAACTCTCCTTCCTCCAGGTTGAGACACTTGTCTCAACCTTGTCCATGTTTCCTATATGTTCTTTCCTATATAAGTAGAGCCTTTGTACCTTTGTAATCACCTTAATACATTACCTCATTATCTCAACACATTATTGTGTTTTGTCTCTCTGTTCTGGAGGATCTAGGTCCTAGGTATAGGATAGTTTATCCTAACACAATCGAGATTAGATTAATCAAGATATATTTTGTACAATTTGTAATTCTCTATGTACAATTGAATCTAATTAGGTTTCAATTAATTGACCTAGATATTTTTAAATTTCAATTAGATTTCAATTAAACTGAATTTAGACTTAAATGTATATACAAGTTCATGTCTACATGTGCACAATTTCATTTTTAGTTCAAATATCTATATATCTAGAAATAATTGTATACACTACATGATCAAATATCAATCTTTATATTTATATATATTAATTTCCATACATATTTATACATCTCGAGATGTAAAATGAAAATCAAACATGTATCAATGAAAATGTCTATATATATATCTAAAAAATGTACATACATAACTAATATCAATGTCATGTACAAATACAAGAGATCTATAAAGATAAACACATGTATACATACTAGATCAAATATAAATGTCACATGCAAATCTAAATCTATCTACACATGTATGTACATAAAGATCACAAACATCAATGTCCATACATATTTATACATCTAGAAATTTTAAACAAAAATCAAGCATGTATCAATGTAAATTTCTATATACATATCTAAAAACATGTACATACATATCAAATATCAATATCATGTATAAATATAAGAGGTATATAGAGATAAATACATGTACACATACTAGATCAAATATCAATGTCACATAAAAATCTAAATATATGTACACACATATAGATCACAAACATCAATGACCACCATCACCACTGTGTCTGGGCCCCTGTAGATCCTCGTCTTGCTAGACCTGAGTCTGTATGTACATGTAACAATTTACAAATAATTAATTTAATGTTAATTTTTTTAAAATTTACATTTAAACTCAACAAATAAATTATTTAATTCAAATTATTTTACATCTGTATCCTAATGAATCGGATCACCAGGCTCCTCTAAATCTCCATATGCAGCACCCATCATAGTGTCATGTACCTGGTTTATATATATATATATATATATATATTTATATATATATATATATAACTGATTGAATATTTGATAATGTTAAGCTGAAGATGATGCAAGACATTAAATCAGTTAATAGTTTGTATTGTCATTGATGTCAACTTGATATCATCTGTATGGTCATACACATAATACCAAAGAGTTCAGAGAATCAATGGAACAATGATTATGCTTTCAGCAATGCATAAAAGTCATGTATTCACTAAATGACAGACAACACCGACGGAGTGCACACCACCGGTAAAGACAGAGATAAAGTCACAGTGATGCCCAACGAGCAGAAGACAGTGTTTCCCGACGAAGCAGAATCACAGGATGCCCGACAAGCTGAAAACAGAGTTGCCCGATGAGCAAGATCCAATGATGCCTGACAGACGGAGATCCCAAAGCTAACTGAAGTTGCACTGACAGAACTGGCAGTTGTCACTGGCGACGAACTGCAGAATTTACCGACATAATAGAGAGATCAAAAAATTGTTAGAGTAGTCATATTATAGCTAATAATTAAATCATTTAATTATTAGTCTATTATTCTCTTTGGTTAAGTTATACTTAGGTAGCTTATCATTCTTTAGGGTTTTCCCCTTTAGGGTTTCGATATCCTTTTATAAGGACTCACCGCTTTGTATTTCTTTAAGGAGATTTGTATTTTTGTATTCAGTTTGTTGATAATAGAAGCTTTTTTCTTTCAACATGAATATCATGTCTCTGGCCTTTTGGCTGCCATGGTTTTTTCTTCTATCTTCTGTTTCTTGCTTCTACTTGTGATAGATGTGTATGCATGTGTTCTTGGGAGAATAGGACATTTCCTATTTCTAACATGGTATCAGAGCCATCCTGCAGCTGGCTGTTTATTTTTTGTTGAAGCAAGCGAGGGTTTCAGTTCTCCAGTCTTTTTCTAGTATTTTTTATTGGTTCTGGGGTGTCTTTGTTTTTTGGAGCACTTTGGACCAAAACTGACCTCACGATTGCGTCTGGAAGGCCCCAAAACCCTAGAATCCATATAAGGCACGTCCAATTTGGACACCGGAGCATCTGGGAAAAATTTCTTAGCCTTCTAGGGCCGTACAGGCACATTTTTAAAAAAAAATTAAAAATAAATACTTTTTAATATTTTTTTGGCGTTTGAAAAATGCTGTCAGTGAAATTTTTAAAAGAGCCACTGCACCACCGCCGGGCCGCCACCGCACCACCACCTCTGGCTGTGGGTGCCTCCGGAAGCGGCCCCCGCCGCCCCCAGCGGCGGCTTCTCCCTCTGTGCTCCCGGTCCCGCCACTCGGCCCCAGCTCCGCGGCCACTCCGCCCACCTCACCGGCTCCGCCGCCTGCGCACACCTCCAGCTCCGCCGCCCCTACGGCCCACCCCGCCATCTCGTGATGCTCCACCCTGGCTCTGCCACCCCCGCGCCGCCTGGGGGACTGTTTAGCCCCCGGGGGCCTTTGCTTATGCAGGCGGTCATATGGATGACTGGGGGCTCGGCCCTAGCCCCTGCGCGTGCCATGCGCCCAGGGGCCTAACTTTTTTAGCCTCTGGGGCTTAAAACTAGGTTTTTGGAGCATTTTTGAGCCCTTATCGCCTTTTTCGCTCTATCTAGAGCATACGGAGGCCTTTTTTGGACTTTTTTATATCGTCGAAAATCTCTTTTCAAGCTTTTTCTGACTATGGTGATTAGGATTTTTGAGTCTGTTGTTTTGATATTTTTTTTGCTGTTGAAGTCTGATATTTATTTTTATCTTTCGGGAGTCATATATAGTTCATCTGGACTCCATTTTTGGCAAACCGGATATCGTCAGAAAGCTGATTCAGTGAACTATTCAGTTACAGGGGTCTTTTTTCCAAATTCTGCTCTAGGTTATCTCTCCTCTGAGTTTGGCAGTTTTTGCACTCTGGCGGATTGCTTGAGTTCTACAGGTCCTGGGATCTCTTCTTCTTATCTTCTAGCTCACTCTTCTTTCTGCCTTTTGAGCTTGTATGCTTCTCCACTATTGCATCTTTGTTTTATAAATGCACTGAGATAAAGTGCCTACTTCTGCATTTCTGGGATCATGTACACCTTGTATGGTTTTTGTACTTGCACTCTGTTATAAAGTGCCATGGGAGTTCTGATGATTATTTCATTTTAGGCTCATCCACCTTTGTCAAGTGAGTGTACCTTCCACGACATTATCCCATGCTGTGTGTCGATGACACCGCCCTTTATCTTGTGTTTGTACTTCTGTTGCACTGTTGGTGTTCCTGGTTCTTCTTTCTGCAAATGTTTCTGGCATTGCATTTCAGTGTTCCTGTCACCTCTCCCTGTTCAACATTATGGGGGGGTTCACCTGTTGGTTCTATTGCTTCCTGGTTCGATTGATCAGCTCTTCAGACATTGTCTTCTCTACCTGGTCATGCACTTCAGTGGGGGTTCCCGCAGTCTCTTCTGACAGATTTTTCAGCTACATGCTTCGGAGATGCTTCTTGCTCTTTCTTGTTCATTTCTCTAGGACATCTTTTTCCTAGATTGGAGGCTTAGTTTCCTTCATCTAGCTTATTTCTTGTACTTGGGTACCTGATCAGGCCTAGTTGTCGGGACCCATAGTTCCTTTCATGCATCTTGTTTTCATGCATTTTGTAGTCTTTAGCTGTTTTGCTTCTCCCTAAGTTACACTTAAGGGGGGGTGTTAGAGTAGTCATATTATAGCTAATAATTAAATCATTTAATTATTATTCTATTATTCTCTTTGCTTAAGTTATACTTAGGCAGCTTATCATTCTTTAGGGTTTTGGTATCCTTTTATAAGGACTCACCGCTTTGTATTTCTTTAAGGAGATTTGTATTTTTGTATTCAGTTTGTTGATAATAGAAGTTTTTTTCTTTCAACATAAATATCATGTCTCTGGCCTTTTGGCCGCCATAGTTTTTTCTTCTATCTTCTGTTTCTTGCTTCTACTTGTGACAGATGTGCATGCAGGTGTTCTTGGGAGAATAGGACATTTCCTATTTCTAACAAAAATGATAAAATATCTAGCTGACAGAGCTTAAAGATAGACTTAAATGGGTATTTTAATTGTTTTATTCAACCACAGTTAAAGAAATTGATTTATACAGTTGGCAAGAAGATAACCATGAGATAAATCAGGAGTTAAAGCCGTAAATCAAATTGGCTGGATTGTTTTTCACGTCAAGAATCAAGAATCAAGAATTAAGGAATATCATGTCTATATAAGAGACAAGAATAATTTATTTTGGTATGCACTCAGATACACGGGGGAGTGAATTGAATGAAGATGCTAAAGAGAAACCGGTGAAGGATAAACTTCATATAGTCCTGATCAATCAAGCTAAGGGAGAGCTAAAGAATTTTGTAGACACCGATGAACAGTAAAGCACAACATCACAGAGCAGAAAGTTTGAAGTACAAAGGAATTGAATTGATACATTGATCAAAGAGGTATTGTACATAAATAGATCTGAATATCTACAATTCAAAGTTGCATTAGAAACAGGTCATTATGTTTCAGTTTAACCATTGAAGCATTAAGTCTCTTAACAGAGTAGGACTTAACCATCTTCTATAATTGAGGTATATCCTAACAGATTACCAAAAGGGTTGATTCATGATAGTATCAGCGGTCTTACCTAAAGCCTATTGACAGTCTAAGAAGGAGGCTGATTCAAGAATGGTAGTAAGATTAGCATAAAGCCTATTGATAGTCTAAGACTGATTCAAGGATGGTAGCGTAGATGCCAGATACTAAGTGACAACCTATGTATAAAAATCCTCTAACAAGGTCACACTTAATAGTGTGTTTGTAACCTTTAAAAGGGTTGGCTCCTAACAGGGCTCACTTCAGAAGAGTGA
>MU225940.1:356285-367368 GCA_018584345.1 Thuja plicata
TCTGGGTCATCAAATCTTTGTGTTTATGTGTTATGAATGATTATACTTTCATGCTTGCAGTAGATTAGATAAATGAATGGTCAAGTATATACAAGTGCAGAAATGACTTAAAGTTTTAAGAGTTACTAATTCACCCCTCCCCTCTCAGTAACTTGGCTAGTCTTGATTATTTCCAACAGATTCAGCCTTCTAAATCATACTCATAAGCTCGGTGCGAATGGATGACAATTTATCCCTATTAGGGAGGATAGCACTATTTTGCAATGTCATCTCTAGCGTAGCTAGAGTAGTGTGCAACCTAGAAATAGTCTCTTGTCTACGACTATCTCTACTGTGTGGGGTACCATGGTGGCCCGATGATGGTCACGAGGCTTGAATATTATTTATGCTAGGCTCTAAACCACTAGAATCCATGGAAAAAATGTAATAAATAAAAACTCCTCACTGCAAGTGGGCACATACATGTGTACATATGTGTGTGTGTGTGTGTGTGTGTGTGTGTGTGTGTGTGTGTGTGTTGAAAAATAACATGTTTAAATAAATTAAAAAAATGCCTATATATAATAAACATGCACACATATATTTGAAAATAATTTCAAATAAATTAAATTAACATAATTTATCTATCTAACTTCAAACATACTACTTCAAATGAAAACACTTAACTTCAAACATGTTAATTCATGCATTTACATATAAATTTAAACATTTAAACATATAAAACTTCTTCAACATTCAAAAATTTTGAACCACAGATCAAATATATGACCACGTGTCAATCTAAACAAAAATATCCATCCATTGCATCCCCATAACCATAAATATATATATAAAGATATACATGTGTACATCCACATTGAATATATTTGATGGGGAACTCTTCTTCTAAGAGCTTTATTTCTCTTTCCAAGACCTTATCTTTTGTCTTCCTAGGGTACCTATCTCTACCCTAACCAAAGGACTCTCCTATGGTCCCCTACTCCTCTTATAGCTCTCCACCAACTTCAAACCCTCTTCATATCTTCCTCAATCCAACTATGCACCCATAGGCTCAAACTATCCAATTTGCCTTCAATATTCTCTTGGCAATAGGAATAGGTTTCCTTACTATTCCTAGGTCACCTTCAACTAATTTGGATCCACTTTGATGGATTCCTTCATTAGTTTTTAATCGAGTTCCAAGTTTTCTTGTTTTGAGGCCTTGTAGCTTTTTTAGCCTAATTAGGCCTCCAAGAAACTCAATTCTTGAATTTCCTCAAAACTTCCCTTAACAACCCACTGAACTAACTATGGATTATTTCTAAGACCACCCTAGGCTCAAGGATTTTCTAGGTTTTAGGTCTTCAAAATATCTATACATAGGACTTCTACCAAACCCCTATTTTCTTGGGATTTTAGGGCATGTGAACCAATCTAGGCTCTTTGCATTCATTAGGTGATCAAATAAACTCCTCCTCTCTTCTCCTTGTATTTACTTATCAAGGACACATGCCCCTACATGAGCCAACCATTTATTGGCACAAACCAATCCATCTAGAAACATTTCATGCTACTGTTCTGTACAAGGTCCTAACCAAAATGCCTTTGCACTCGCCTAGGGCTTGATGAAAAAATTATATCCCCTGCACACAATGACTCCACCTACCATATTTAAATTATTTACAAGGTCCAATAATTTATTCCAGGTGGCCATGGAAATTCAACCATGGGAACTCAAGTGGGGTTCATTTTTACAAGGCTGGCTCTGAACCAGGCAGTGAACCAGTGAAACTTATGGAATTTACAAAATGATAAAAAAAAGTACTAAAAAATAAAAACAATGGCACAAAGAGTAATTAAATAATAATAATTAAAGTCTCAATGCATTAAATCAATCCTTTCAATCCATTAAATGACTAGATGAAGGCTCTGTCACAAAACACAGTTCAAATCTTTGCTTTTCAAAACACAGTCCGTACACTAACACTTCCAACTCCTAGATTAGGGTTTGTTTGGGATTATATAGTATATTCCCACATTTTTTGACCCCTAGGTCAGGATTACAACACCATTATATCCCTTTCCTATTTTCTAGGAAATGTTGTCATGACGACTTTGCAAAGTTGCAAAGTTGTCATGATCAACTTTTACAACTTTTTGCAAATTTGCAAATCTCTTATCCTTACATGCAAAAATTGAGTCAAATAATTCTAAAAGGACATAAAAACACTTAAAAACATCAAATGTATGAATGTCACTCCATTTTGGAGTTTTGGTCAAACTTTGACCCATGTTGACTTTTCTAGGACCTAAGCCTTATAGCCTATTTGATCCAAACAAAGAATTGAATCTAACTACTCTTATTTACATACTCACACCACACTAACATGGGAATTTATCCTTAGTCCTTACTACCTTGGTGGCTGGCTAGAACTCCCTACAAGCCAGAAATGTTGAACATCTTCATAAGACCTTAAGCTGCTTGTGCACCATTCTCCCCTTGCAATAAGAAAGTCAAGGTATCTTAGGTGTGATGAACTCCATGCTTATGCCATTCTTCTTGAAGTCACCTTCTACTATCCAAGTAGCCTCTAAATCAGGTTGATGTTCCCATTTCACCAAGTGTTCCATGTAGATTTTGTTCCTTGTTTTCTCCTTCACTCTTGAATCCAGAATCTTATCCACTTGTGGCTTAGCTTGGATAGGTACCATGAGTTTGTCCACATCCTTAGTCACCTCTGTACTATACCCTCCCTCATCCATTTTTAGCTCCTTGTACTAAATCAAGTCCTTGACATTGAAAATATGAGAAATGGACATATCCTTGAGTAGTTCTATCTTGTAGGCATTGGAGCCATACTTATCTAACACTTTACATGGTCCAATCATTTCATCTGTAGTTTTCTTTGTATACCCTTCTATAGCCTAGCCTTGTTCAAGAATACCATCACCAAGTCTCCTACCTGAAACTGTAAGTCTCTTCTCCCTTCATCCTTCTTATCTTTCAACTTCTAATTTCCCTCCATTAATGTCTTCTTCACTTTCTCACGAACCTCTCTCATTTATTGAGAAAAAACATCTACATGACCACTGATCCCTTCATAACCTTTCAAGTCTCTAATCTCAAGAGCACATCTTGAATGTAATCTATACATAATTTCAAATGGACTCTTACCAGTAGTCCTATTTCTGCTAACCTTATAGGAAAATTCTACCTGTGGGATGACTTGTTCCCATCCTTGTCCATATTCCTTGGTTAAACCTCTCAACAAGTTGCTAAGAAACCTGTTTATTACCTATGTCTAACCATCCATTTGAGGATTATATGCAGAACCATGAGACAAATTAGTACCTAACCTTTTCCAGAGGGTCTTCCAAAAGTGTCCCATAAACTTCACATCTCTGTCTGCAACTATGCTCATTAGAAAACCATGTATCCTCACTATTTCCTTGAAGAAAAGATGGGTAATGTGACTGACATCATGTGGTTTTTTACATGTGATAAAGTGACTCATTTTACTAAATTTGTCCACTACCACAAACATACTGTCCAAACCAGTTGTTGTCCTAGGTAGCCCCACTATTAAATCCATACTTATGCACTCCCATTGTCTATTTGGGATGGGAAATGGTTGGGAAAGACCTGCATTTGATGATGTCCCCTGTGCCTTCTGACATACTCAACATTGCTCAACATACCTCCTTATATCTTTCTACATTTTAGGCCACCAATAGAATCTCTCCACTAGGTCTAGGGTCTTATTTAACCCAAAGTGCCCACTCAAACTACCATTGTGCTTCTCTTGGATGAGGTTCTCCCTCATGGAACCCCTTAGAACACATAGTTTCTTCCCTCTAAACAATAAACCATTATGTAAGGTATAGTCTGCATATTCACTATGAAAGTGACTTTCAAAATTAGTACACACCTTATAGATCTCTGATAAATCTGAATCTCCTTCATAAAGATCCTTAAATCCTTCAACCCCTATACTCTACAACTGTATCTCTTGGATGGTCAGAAATCTCCTACTAAGGGCATCTTCTACCTTGTTGTTTACCCCCTTCTTGTGTTTTATTGTGAAGGTGTATGATTGCAGAAAATCCATCCACTTTATATGCCTCAAACTAAGCTTCTCTTGTGTTTTTATGTAGCTTAAGGCCTAATTGTCAGTGTATAAAATAAATTATTTTGGCAATAAATAGTGCCTCCACTTCTTAAGAGCTTGCACCAATGCATAAATCTCTAGATCATAGGATGAGTATCTAGACTTTGCTTCATTAAGCCTCTCACTAAAGAAGGCTATTGGTCTTCCTTCCTAAATTAGGACTACCCCCACTGCTATGTTGCTAGAATTACATTCCACAATGAGTAATTTATCAAAAATTGGAAACACCAGTGTAGGTTGGGTACCCACTTCCTTCTTCAATCTTTCAAAACATTCATTGGATTCCTTGGTCCATACAAACTTTGTCTTGACTCCACCCTTTATGGTATCTAGGAAAGGTGTAGATATTTCACTGAATCTCCTCACAAACTTCCTCTAGAATTGGGCCAAACCATGGAAGATTCTCACTTCAGTCCCTATCTTAGGAGTAGGCCAACTCAAAATGGCTTCAACTTTTCTCTTATCCATCTTCAAGTCACCTTGGGATACTAAATATCCTAGGTAGACTAGTTCTTAAACTCACTCTTTTCAAGATTTATGGTGAGCTTCTCTTCTTACAACCTTTTCAACACAAGTTCCAGATGCTTCATGTGCTCTTCCTTTGTTTTTTCTAAAGATGAGGATATCATCTAGGTATACTACCACAAATACCCCTATATAATCCTTTAAGAATTCATTCACGACCCTCATAAAAGTACTAGGTGCATTTGTAAGCCCAAATGGCATTACTAACCACTCATATAACCCCTATGTGGTTTTAAAAGATGACATCCACTCAGCCCCCTCTTTCATTCTAATCTGATAGTATCCACTTTTTAAATCAATCTTTGAGAAGTACTTAGCACACCCTAAGAAATCCATTAAATCTTCTATTCTAGGAATAGGAAATCTATATCTAATAGTTATCCTATGTATTTCCCTATAATTGGTACACATTCTCCAATTACCTCCCTTTTTAGGAGCCAATACCATTGGGATAGCACATGGGCTTATGGTCTTTCTCATCAACCCTTGGTCCAATAGCTCTTTAACTTGCCTTGAAATCTCTTATTCTGCTCTAGTGTCATTTTCTAGGTAGCCTTGTAAGACAATGATGTTCTTGGCACAAAGTCAATTTGGTGACTGATTTCTCTTTTTGGTGGTAGTGTAGCTGGTGTCACTTCACATATGATGTCCTTAAACTGATCTACCAATTGCTTTACTTTTGTAGGCATAGGTGTTTTTTTAGGTGTCTCTTCCTCCTTTGGTTTCACCAAATTGCATACCCAATTCCTTCTTCCTCCATGTATTTTTAGGAATTCTTTTCCACTCATTAGAAGGGTATTGGAGTCCATATTTTCCACTATTTCTTCCTCTATCAAATATTGTATCTTATAAGTCACTCCATTCTTCTTCAATGAGTACTTATTCTCCTTTCCATGGTGGACTGCCTCCCTGTCATATTGCCATGGTCTTCCAAGAACAAGATTGCATGCAACCATTGGTAGCACATCACAAAGTATCCTATCTTGATACTTTCCAATAGTAAACTCCACCCAAACTTGTTCATTAACCAATATATTTTGTCCCTTATTCAACCAAAGTTACCTTGTAAGGATACACGTGAGGAATCTTAGTCAACTTTAGCTTCTGCACTGCTTCCTCTGAGATCACATTATCAGCAGATCCATAGTCTATTATAACTCTACATACTTTGCCAAGAATCTTGCACTTGACCCTAAAAGGAGCCCTCCTTTACTTGTGTTCATCCCTTGCAGGTTCTATGATCAAAATCCTCCTAAGTATGAGGTTATCTCCCTTTTTTGAATCAGAACTTATCTCTGATTGTTTAGTCATGTCCTCTTCTTACACATACGCAATCTTATTCTCACCTTGTGAAGATGTTGGCTTATCTGGACACCTATAGGCAAGGTGATCGATTTGGCCACAATTATAACACTTCATTGAAGAAAAATGTGAGCTTCCTCCAAAACCACCTGATCTGGCTCTTCCACCACTGTGAAAACCTCCTCATCTGCCATATCCTCCTCTATTTCTTGACTAATGGGTTTTCTCAACAAACTTAGAGACTCCTTGGCTTCTAGTGTCATTGCTCCTTCCACTAGAACCACCTCTATGTCCTCCTCTAGAGTCTCTACCTCTTCCTCTTTCCCTAGAGTTGGAATCTTGTTTCTTTCTGAGTTTTTCTTCCACCTTAAGGGTCATTTAAAAACACCCATGGACAGAAGTTAAAGTAAAGAGGCTCACTCTTCTTGAATGTTCCACCTAAGGCCATTCAGGTTCCTAGCAACTTTAATTCTCTCTAACTATTGCACTCTAGACCTAAGGCGTAGTTTTTGGAAATCTTCGGTGTAGGATGCCACATCTAAATTTTTTTGTCTAAGATTTTGTCTCCTTTTGTGTAATTGGATGTCATAATCCTCTGGTAGGTATTTTTCCTTCACCTTATCCATGATAGCTTTCCAATTGGCTATTGGCTTCTTTCCTTCCATTTCTCTTTCTTCCTTCAAGAACTTCCACCAAGTTAATGCTCTTCCTCTTAGCCTTTATTTGGCTATCTTCACCTATTGTGCCTCTATGATACCATCACGTTCAAAATGTTTTTTTTCATACCCTCAATCCATTCCATTACTAACTCTACATCCATTCTTTCAGAGAATACAGGAATTCCTTCTAGTGCTTTCCTACTTAATGCCTTGAGGGCTTTGAGGAAAGGTTCCTCAGGTAATGGAGGGTCTAGTTCTGGTTCTGCCTCCTCTTCAACTTGACTCTTTCCTTTTTCTTTATCCTCTCCTAGCTGTTATTTTGAATCTCAATTGCTGTCTCTACAACTTCTGCTAACTTTAGCTTCATTTCCACCATAGCTTCTTCTAGAAGTCTATTCTTGACTTATTTCTCTGACAAGTCCCTTTCCAATTTTGCATTGGTTACCATGGTGCTTTCTCCAATGTATTCACTTCCTTCTATCGTACACTATCCACTTCCCAAGTCTTTCAATGACTTTGATACCACTTTGATGGGGAGCTCTTCTTCTAAGAGCTTTCTTTCTCTTTCCAAGACCTTCTCTTTGGTCTTCAGAACTCTCCTATGGTCCCCTACTCCTCTTAGAGATCTCCACCAAATTCAAACCCTATTCATATCTTCCTTAATCCAAATATGCACCCATATGCTCAAACTTTCCAATTTACCTTCAATCTACTCTTGGAAATAGGAATAGGTGTCCTTACTATTCCTATGTCACCTTCAATTGATTTTTATCCACTTTGATGGATTCCTTGATTAATTTTCAATCTAGTTCCAAGTTTTCTTGTTCTGAGGCCTTGTAGCATTTTTAGCCTAATTAGGCCTCCAAGAAACTCAATTCTTGAATTTCCTCAAAAATTCCCTTAACAACCCACTGAACTAACTATGGATTCTTTCTAAGACCACCGTAGGCTCAAGGAGTTTCTAGGTTTTAGGTCTTCAGGACTTCTAGCAAACCCCTATTTTCTTGGGTTTTTAGGGCATGTGAACTAGTTTGGGTTCCTTGCATTCATTAGGTGATCAAGTCAGCTCCTACTCTCTTCTTCTTGTAGTCACTTATCAAGGGCACATGCCCCTACATGCTCCAACCATTTATTGGCACAAACCAATCCATCTAGCAACTTTTCATGCTACTGTTCTGTACAAGCTCCTACCCAGAATGCCTCTGCACTTGCCTAGGGTTTGATGGAAAAATTACCTCTGCTACACACAGTTACTCCATAGAACAAATTTACATTATTCACAAGGTCCCCTACTTTATTCCAGATGGCCATGGAAGTTCAACCACAGGAACTCAAGTGGGGTTCATTTTTACAAGACTGGCTCTGAACAATGTAGTGAACCAGTGAAACTTAAGCGATTTACAAAATGATAAACAAAAGTACTAAAAAATAAAACCAATGGCACAAAGAGTAATTACATAACAAGAATTAAAGTCTCAATGCATTAAATCAATCCTTTCAATCCATTAAATGACTGGATGAAGGCTCTGTCACAAAACATAGTTCAAATCTTTGCTTTTCAAAACACAGTCCGTACACTAACACTTCCTATTCCTAAATTAGGGCTTGTCTAGGATTATATAGTCTATTCCCACATGTTTTTACCCCTAGGTTGGGATTAGAACACCATTAAATCCCTTTCCTAGTTTTTAGGAAATGTTGTCATGACAACTATGCAAAGTTGCAAAGTTGTCATGAGTAACTTTTACAACTTTTTGCAATTTTGCAAATCTCTTATCCTCATATGCACAACTCGACTCAAATCATTCCAAAAGGACATAAAAACACTTAAAAACATCAAATTTATGAATTCCACTCCATTTTGGAGTTTTGGTAAAACTTTGACCCATGTTGACTTTTCTAGGACCTAAGCCCTATAGCCTATTTGAACCAAACAAAGACTTGACTCTAACTACTCCTATTTACACACTCACACGACACTAACACGGGACTTTATCCTTATTCCTTATTACCTTAGTGGTTGGCTAGAACCACTTACAAGCCAAAAATTTTGAAGATCTTCATAAGACCTTAAGGTGCTCCTGCACCAATATTCATGTGTCCATCTGAACAAAAAGATTCCATCCATTGTATTTTACATCCATATTGCACAATTTATGTTTTTAGGTTTGGGTTTATGTTTAATTTTCAAACTTTTTGGTAAATTATATGTTTTTAACATCAATATCACAACCTAAAAACATTTATTGCTTAAAAAATGAAGAAAAAAACAATATATTATAATGCTAAGTAATTGTTTTTTTCATTTTTTTCATATTTATATGGGAAAAGTTTTTAAAAAAATTTCATAATTTTTTTTTGGGGCCCCTACCTAGAACTTGACCGAGTTTCCTTTGGAGCCCCTTTCCCACTCTTGTATCCCCTCAATGTGCAAATGAGCGGCTTGGAGGTTTTTTTTTGGTATTTGAAATATCACAGGTACTCGGCCTAGTACCACTCGACCCACCCTACTGGGCCAGATAGGCACCATTCGGCGTTGCGTGGCACCTACATGGACTTAGTCATGTTAGAATCTATCGAGTCTGACTAAGCCGAGTCTAACTAGGCCGAGTTAGTAGAGTTAGCCTAAAAGGTGACACTCGATTGTGCTTTTACCCATGTTGATTTAAGGTTTGAGAGATCCCATTTGAAGGAATTAATTAAAATTTGTTAGATAAAATCCTCTTAGATCAAAATCTCTTTGATATAATCTCTCTACCCCTCAGTCATACCTTGAATCAAGTCTCCTTTCCACCTATCAAAATACTATTAAAAAATCACATTGACATCAGGGGGATCAAATTAATCCATTTGACAAACCAAAGTGAAAGATGGTACTACTCTAAGAAATCTTTCCAAGGATTATTACTTTAATATATATTGATTTTATTATGACTTTCTAATTTTAGTTTTACTAAACATAGGTTTTGCATCGTATATCAATTTGTATGTTCAATGCTTATGGAAAGATAGTAAAATAGGTAAAACAAAATTATGAAAAATATCTAGACACTAGGTATTTATGTTCTCTTTCTAACAAAAAAAGAATAAATAAATTTTGATATATACATAACAAGTTAAGGGCGAACAAATGAACATTTGTCTAAATTATAGTTAATGTCACTTCAAAAATTAATAAACTATAAAATATGCAACCAAATAAAATGAAACCAATTAGATACATTAGATATCATTGTTACAAACCTAAATTTGAAAGAATTACATTTATATCCTCTTTAAAAAAATGTTATGGTTGAACAAATGAATGACACTCTTTGAAAATTATGTTTTTGATAGAAACTAATTTTTGAAGGAGATAGAAAAATGGATGAAAATTAATTCCAATTTTTTTAAAATATATATATTTAGAATCTACACACAAAATGCTAAAAATTAATAGTTTACATTACCTTTAAATTCCTAACGGTTTCGTAGCAATAGGTGTTCAAATGTGAAGTTATTTTTTCAGAATGTTCATTCTAGTGTCAAAGTTGGCAAAAAAGTGTAACCCACTATTGTGGTGTTGGAATTATGTTATATTTGTCATCAGTGAAAACACTTATTCGATTCTGTATTCTTACCGAGCTCATCACTCAGTTCACAGCTTATACCGAGCATTCAGTAATCACATTGTAAAGCTCAGCGGTAAACAATTCATATCGAGCAGAACAGTGGTCACTGAGCATATGAACAGTTCAGCAGTGTTTACCAAGAAGAGAAACATGCACCGAGTAGATGGTAGTCACCAAGCTTCACCGTAACTACCGAGCCATCAGTTGAAGCCAACTGAGAAGTCAGTTACCACCGAGTCGCCAGTGGTTACCGAGTGACACTATAGCTACCGAGTCACCAGTGGCTACCGAGTTCCAAGATACACTTCAGGACTAGTATGGACCGAGCTTCTACTCTTACCGAGAGCATGACGATGCCGAGTATTGTAGTGGATGCCGAGTATCAGAAGATCACCGAGCCAGCTTGAGGAACCCGAGCTTCTACCGACTCAGTAATATTTTGTTTACTTATGCAAGGCCGACTTAGGAATAAGTTTATCTTATTTTATTCATTTGTATTTGGCTAACCTTGTAAATTGTAATTATGAACATGGTATATATATGTATTGTATTATACCATTTGAAGTGTGATATTGGAAAATGCGAAAAAGTGTGTGAAATAAGAGTAATAAGCAGAGACTGCAATAAGGCAGCAGAGCAGAGTATTTTCACAAGGTCAGAAAAAGGAGCAGAATAGCCATATCAATCACACAAGGTGATCAGTATTCAAAAGATCTTATCAGTAATAAAGTTGTAAGTCAAGATCTACTGTTTCATCCTAACAGTTGAATCAGTTTGTAAATCCTTTAACAGGGTAGACTTAACAGTCTTTCATAAATCTCCTAACAGAGTGCATACT
>MU225940.1:396695-407031 GCA_018584345.1 Thuja plicata
GAGGTAATTCTCACACTCCCTATTCCCACTAAGCAAAAAGATGTCAGATCTTTCCTAGGTCATGCTGGCTATTATAGGAGGTTTATCCAGAACTTTAGTCAAATAGCTAGTCCTCTGTACACCTTACCAAAGAAGCTGAATTTGCTTGGACAAAAGAATGTGATGAATCCTTCCTGCAGCTCAAGTCACTTTTGAGAACTGCACCAGTACTTAGGGGTCCTGACTGGACTTTTCCATTTAACATACATACAGATGCTTCAGACTATGCCATAGGTGTTGTCCTAGGACAAAAGTCTACAAACCTTGAAAATGCAATCTATTATATCAGTAAGAGTCTCCATGGCCCAGAGTTAAACTATACAGTGTCTGAAAAATAATTGCTAGCAGTAGTTTATGCTCTGAACAAATTCTTCCATTATGTAACTGGTTATCCCATCTTTGTTCATACTGACCATGCAGCAATTAGGTATCTCATGAACAAACCTACCATCATAGGCAGGTTAGCAAGATGGCTTCTTCTTTTGCAGGAATTTGTTATAACAATCATTGACAAGCGAGGCAAAGCAAACATGGTAGCTGATAATCTATCCAGAATTCACCATGTTGAAGAAGATACTACTTTGATAGATGATGCATTTCCAGATGAGCATTTATTTCATATTGCTGTCCAAAATCCATGGTATGCTGATATAGCTAATTACCTAGCAGCTAAAAAAATGCCCACACATTTCTCTTATAAGGATAAGAGGCTGCTAGTAGAGAAAAGCTTCCATTTCTCTTGGATTGATAACACATTATTTTACACTGGACCTGACCAAGTCATGAGGAGATGTGTGAGACAAGATGTGATATATGACATTCTGCATGAATGTCACAATGAACCATGTGGGGGACACTTTGCAACCAAAAGGATAGCACTGAATATTTTAACAACTGGCTACTACTGGCCTACACTTCACAAAGATGCAGCCAGTTATACAAGGAAGTGTGACAAATGTCAAAGAATGGGTTGACCAACAAAATCAGATGAAATGCCCTTAAACCCATAGGTGGTGGTAACACCATTTGATAAATTAGGCATGGATTTTATTGGTCCAATAGACCCTACATCCAATGGGAAGTCATACATCCTGGTGTGCACTGATTACCTAAAAAAAGGGTCAAAGTAAGAGCAATGAAGCATGTCAGGGATCATAAAGTTGCTGAATTTCTGTATGACAAATTTTTTACTAGATATGGCATGCCAAGAGAACTTGTTACTGATCAAGGTAATCAATTCACTTGCAATCTGATAAAAGAGCTCATGAAGGAATATAATATTAGACATCAAAAGTCAAGCCCTTATCACCCTCAAGCCAATGAACAAGCAGAAGTTACCAATTGGGAGATAGAAGTAATCTTAACAAAGATAGTTCATTTGCATCACTGAGATTGGAGCAGCAGACTATCAGAAGTTGTCTGGGCATATAGAACAGCATGGAAGACTACCACAGGGTTCACTCTGTTCGAACTGTTATATGGTAAAGCAACAATGCTACCCATTGAATTTGAACACAAGACATTAAGAACAGCGCTGGAGCTAAATATTGATCTTCCTGCAACACAGAGAGAGCGCTTACTGCATCTCAATTCTTTGGATAAAATGTACAAGTCTACCCTAAAGCATACAGAAATTGTCTGAAAGCAAAGGAAATAGTGGCATGACTCCCATATTAAGAGTAAGTAGTTCCAGGTTGGAGATTGGGCATTATTGTATGATTCCAGATTCCAAGAAATACCAGGCAAGCTGCAGACATGATGGCTGGGTCCATATGAAATAAGCCATGTATTTACAAATGGAGCAGTCCAGTTGACCACAATAGACCCAGTACACTTCAAGCTATTAGTCAATGGACATCGACTGAAGTTATATCACCAGCCACAAATGAAAGAAGACTTCCTACAACAATTCAACCAACCAGTTTTAAAGGATCAATAGGTAACACTTCCTGCAGCAGAGGGTGCCAACCTTCTTCTTGCAGATCTTCAATAAGAATTCCTTCGAAGCATGACCATAATAAAAAATTTATGTTTACATAAATTTCAATTCTCCATTCACTTTCTACATTCTTATTTTTCAACTCATTTCATTACTTAATCTTCCATCCACCCACCTTCCACGCCATCATTTTTCTATGCTTTCAATAAAAAGATCGTGCCCTGACGCATGCCACCGCCATCATTCCACTCTCACCACCTTTTCCTGGCACATGCAATGATCAATTGATAGGTACAAGCTTTTTAAATTTATTTCCATTTTTAGTGCATAGATTTCGTTGGTTATATCGAATACTGCCATAAATGTATCATTGCGGCTTGAAGCCAGTTTTGTACCTCCAGCTGAGTCTGACAAGTGAGGAAACTTGTCAATGTTTCGTAGGGGGCAAGGAAGTGTACTCATTCCTAAATGTCATTTTTATTTACTCATTAAGATCCTCAAATCTGTACTTTGGCCTTATCTTAATTAAAATCCAGCTGCTGCATCGCACAAGTGTCAAGTGTCGTACCTTTATTCCCAAATAAACCCATAATTGTCAGACTAGATGTGACCCAAAATTAAAACCATGACATAACTCTTGCATGAATATCTATAATTCATTATGTTAAAGTACATTATTATTTTTCATACCAAGAATACCAGAAGAATGTGAAAAAGGGTCTATGGTTGTACAAGAGGTAGTCTGAACTTCAAAAGAGAAGGTAATTATCAAGAACAGAGCAGAGGTTGGATTTGATAAGCACAAATGGGAGGCCAATTGCAGTGGCATGAACCAGTAGTTCATGGTATTTTACTTTCTGATGTCAAGGCAGTAAGAAGATTTAATGCTTGTGGATGGCTGGGATATTTCTTGAAATTGACAGAGTTTGATGAAGAAGCAGCAACAAAATTTGCAAACACATTTGATGAAGGCCAAGAAACAGTGTGGGGGTTGATAGTCATTGCCACAAAGGAATGAATAGCGTAAGTACCTGGGCTGCCAGCAGCAGGGGAACACTACCCCAATGTGCACAATGCCAAGTCAGCTACGGCCCAGTTTACCCTACCAGGCGACCCTCCTCTGGAGATTACTAAACAGGGGTGCATAAGAATGTCCATTCCTCCACCATATTATGTGTTGGCCACGCATGTTATCAGGTATTTTACCTGTGCAAGAAGATTTTATAATTTGCACGCACATCATTTTAATTTTCTTAGTTATGTAAGGCATAACATTCCAATGAATGTCCCCAATTAATATGCTATGCATTAGTGTTGAGGAAACCCAGAAAGGAAATGACAACTCTGTTACTCACCATGCTCTAATTAAATTTCTCATAGAGAAATCTCTTAGGAACGTCTCTCCTATGGCATGGGTAGAATTTGTCTGACATAAAACCCTGCAGCCTCAGATTGCCCCTAATGTGTAAATTAGCTAAGATAATGCAGTCCCCACTGACCCAGCTGTTGATCAAGGTACCCAAGGGGCAGAAATTGAAAATTTACAAGAAACTATGCCTTTACCCGCTCATATGAGCAATGTACCTACCTCTTCCCGAACTAAAGGAAAATGGAAGTTAGAGGGAGAAACTTTGGTTCCTGCAGCTGAGCCACGAAACCCTACAGTCTCGAGAGGGAATAAAATGAAGTCAGTTCCTGCAGTAACTATTCCAGCAGCCACTACTCTTGCAGCCACTACTCCTACAGCAGAAAAACCAAAGAGGGTTAGTAAGAAAAAGGCTGTAGAGGTTGAGGAAACCCTTGTAAGAAGAAGCTCTAGGATGAAAGGGTATATTGGACCAAATTACCCACCAAAAGCCAGTCTTCTTCCCACAAACAATTTGAGGAGGAAACTCCTATTCATATTATTTTGGATGATTCTCCCAGCCAGTCTGAGATTCCATACATTTCTCAAAACCTAGATGAGAAGTGTGAAACTGAGCCAAATGTATGTCAAAATGACCCAGGAGCTAGTCATCAAGATGTTCCAAACCGTGAATAAGAAACCCCTATAACTCACCAGCTAGCTTGGATAGAAACTGCCCTAGTTTCCTATAAGCAAAATTGGTTAATAAATTTCTTAGAGCAGCAGTCATGGAGGGAACAAAGGAGGAAGAATAGCCAGGATAAAAATAGTGGTCTGATTACTCTGCAAATGCTTCTCTTCCAGTTATATAATAAGTGTGTGTTGACAACCACTCTATGGGGAGAAGAGAAAAAGAAATTGCAGAAAGCAATAGAAGAACAAGGAGAGGAAATTGCATAATTAAAAGATCAGTTGCCGAGATAGAAACAAAGGATGGAACATGCCCTTAAGCTGACTGACCAGATAATTGCTTGTAGACTGCCACCTAGGGTCTATACCATCTGTCTAAAAGAACAATTCCTCTTATTCCAGTTGATGATGACCCTCAAGGATGTAAACGCAGAGTTCAAATCAGCCCAGGAATTTTATGGTTTATACCAGACCCTTCCATCATGGCAACATAACTTACTCTGTGAGTTGTATGTGCATAATTTCATCATCCCCATAGAGACTGAATGGAACCCCCTAGTTTACATAGGGGATGTACACCTAATGGCCCTAATGTCTTGGATGCACAATGAGGCCAACTATGATAGATAACTGGAGAATCACTGAGAAATGGAAAAATTAGAACCCTTGCCATTAAGAGCAGAAAGTAGTCAACTAGAAGAATTCGTGAGGGATTGGTTCAAACTGACATATGGGATGTTAAAAAGGAAATAAGAGATAAAATTTTCAAGCTCAGAATAGATGTGTATGAAGAATATGACAACATGTCTTATTTTGTCTTCCAAAGAGCCTTAACCGGTGCCAGAAGTAGGTGGGGTAGATTATCGGAGGCATTCAAAAGGTCAGAACCATACAGCCCCATTAACCTTGAAGTAGCCATACACCGAGCACCAAAATACATGGGGCTGGGTAGGAAAATCTAGCAGGAGCTCTAGTGTCCGCTCACAATGCAGCCACCCATGCTCCTTTGGCCCCTGTATGAAATCAACACTACCAGGCTTGATAGGTTGCAGAAGGATCACAGAAGGGAAGTTTGGGAAAGAACAAGAAGATTCTACTACTTCTTTAAGAGCTAGAGGCGAGGAAGAACTGAAGTTGGTGACTTTAGGTCAATTGCCAGAAGATGCAATGCTTGAGGACAAACATTTGATTAACCAAGGGGAAGATGATGAGGCCAAATTATTGCCTTTATTTTGTATAATTTTAAATACTTTGTTCTAATTTCTGTCAAGACATTTGTGAACCTAGCCAATTAAAACTTGTGATAGAGTCCAGTTAGAACTGATAAACCATGGGTAGATATTTGTGACATATTTTGCCAATATTATACATATAGTGCAGTATTTCATATAACCATCAGAATATATGTTCTAATATCTGGATTTAATTTGATTAAGCTTGTTGCATGAATATTTCTACATCACAACTAACTTGTCAGGGAAGGAAGCAGCTGCAGAGTTGTTGACAACATTCAAGGAAAACTATTGAGGACTAGCTATGGTGGAGTGATCATCACAGCACCAGGAGACATGACTGCTACAATGGAGGATCCACTATACTAGGATGCAGGGATGTAGTGCTGCTATATTCCCTCTGCACTTCACTATGTGAACTGGTCACCCAAACTTTATTACCCACACCGTGAGCTGTTGCGTTTCCATCTTCTCTGGCATATTTTCAGCACGATAGTTTCTTTTCTATTTTGTAATAAGTGTTCGATCCTCTATTTATAGGGATTGGACTGATGGTTTGTAGTAAGAATAGTTAGGAAAAAAAAACTTTTTGGGAAGAAAACTGTTATATCTTACAACAAGTTATTTTAAGTTTCATGTATTGTTCTTATGTAATGCATTTTTTAAATACAATGAAGTGATTTTTGGTTTACATTCTATGTTAGTAGATTAGCAGAAACCAACCAAGGGGGCCCACTTGGGAGGTGGAATAGATAGAGTAGAGTAGATTTATTTCCAGTATTTCCAGTATTTCAGATAGAAGTTATAGTTTCTTCTTGCAGCATTGTACTTTGTGAATGTTCCTGTAGCATCTGCAAGAATAGTTGTAATGGATGTTCTGGGTTGAAAGTATAGGTTTAAGTAGAATTTGAAATTTCTAGCATTCATTTCATTAAGGAGATAAGTGTTTTCTTTTCCTGCAGCACTAGTGTAGGTTTCTTTTATGCATTTCTTACCTTCCTGCAGCATAAGCATAATGACTCTTTAAGGAACCTAGGGCACATACTGTGCTGACCATTTCAAGTATACGTCCCTGGGTTGACAAATTAAATGCACCTCATAGTGGGAGAAGTAGTCCTTAGATTGAATAAACTATTCCTAAGAAAGGCCTTGAGCATGATTATTCCACACCTATTGTGAGGTAGTTCAACAGTTTTTAGGCAGCATCCTAAAAATGTGACTTACTGTGCATCAATGTGTCAAGTGTTCTGATTAAAACATTTGATGCAATAGTACCATTCCAAACTAGTTATCCTATGTTAGGGGAACTACCCCCAATTTACCTTTTAGATACTCATGAGCATCCTTGGATAATTCTTTTGTAAATATGTCTGCCAAATGTTCCTTAGTGTTCACATATTCCTGTCTCACTTCCTTCTTCTGAACTAACTCCCTCAAGTAATGATACTTGATAGCTATATGTTTTGTCTTAGAGTGTATTATAGGATTTTTAGAAATATTAATGGCGCTTGTGTTATCAAAATATATGACAACTGGTTCTGTGCTCTCCTCCTTCATTCATTTCAGTAGTATCTTGAACCACACAATGTTTGAACAATTAACTGATGCTGCCACATACTCAGCTTCAGCTGTAGATTATGAGGTACAATTCTATTTCTTTCTTGTCCAGGAAACTAATCTTTTCCCCAAAATAAATGCTCCTCCTATGGTGCTTTTTCTATCATCGACATTAGTAGCCCAGTCAGAATCAGTATAGACTCTGAGATCAAGCTTGTCATTCCTTTTGTAATATAGGCCATAGTCTTCTGTACCTTTCAAATATCTCAGAATTCTTTTCACTAACATTATATGTGTCTCTTTTGGATTAGCAAAAAATTTAGCAACAATTCCAACTGCTAATGCAATATCAGGTCTACTGTGCACAACATATTGTAGCTTACCAATCATTGATTTGTATAGTGTTTGATTTACCTCTTTTGTATCATCATTCTTTGTCAACTTCTATCTAGTAGCCATGGGTGTACTCACTGGTTTTGAATCTTCCATACCAAAAAATTTCAGTATCTCCTTGATATATTTTGATTGTGTAATATAGATACCATTCTTTATTTGATGTATTTGTAGTCCAACAAAGAATTTTATCTCACCAAACATAGACATTTCAAATTCAGTTTGCATTTCTTTTTTAAAATTCTTTACATATCATATCTTTTCCACTGAATATGATGTCATCAACAAAAATTTCAGTCAATAAAATTCCTTTACCTTTCTCTATTTCCAAATATAGATTGATGTTGTCATTTGTTCTTGCAAATCCAATCTTCATCAGATAATTGTGCAATCTTTCATACCATGCTCTGGGTGCTTGTTTCAGTCCATATAATGCTTTGTGTAGTCTGCAAACCATGTTCCTTTTACTTGGGTCAACAAATCCATCAGCTTTCTCAATATATACTTCCTCTTCTAATATCCCATTTAGAAATGCTGACTTCACATCCATTTGATAGACTTTATATCCTTTGTAGGCTACATATGCAAGTAGAGTTCTCACACTCTCCAATCTTGCAACTGGGGTGAATGTCTCTCCATAGTCAATTCCTTCCTCTTGTGCATAACCTTTGCTACCAGTCTTGTTTTATTCCTTGTTACCTCTCCATGTACATTCAACTTGTTTCTGAATACCCACTTTGTACCTATTACATTTTTGTTGTCAGGTCTCGGTATTAGTTTCCATGTCTTGTTCTTTTCAATCTGGTCTATCTCTTCATTCATGGCTTGAATCCAATCTTCATTGTCAAAAGCATCTTTTACTGTCTTAGGCTCAAAATCACATAGCAAACATGTGTCTTCTCTTAATTTGCCTCTTGTCATAACTGTAGAATCCTTTGTCCTATGATTTGATCAGGTTTATGGTGCCTTCTTACACATTTTTCCAAAGTAGGCTCTTTCTCAACTTCAATTTGATCATTCAAGTTCAATTCAGGGTGAAACTGTAACTCGGCATCTCCATCAGATAGCTCGGCAGTCACCTCCTATTGCCCGACAGTTTCGTTCTGTGTCTCGGCAGGTGTAGACTATTGCTCGGCAAATTCATTTTAAGTTTCATTAGAATCCTCCTCTTCAGGATATGTGAATGATCTGTAAATTTCAAGCTCAATCATGCTTTCAGCTTCATTTCTTTGTGCATATTCATCAATTCTAACATTTGCACTCTCCACAATTTTTTTAGTGTTAGAATTCAAACATTTGTATGCCTTACTCTTAGTAGAATATCCAAGAAATATGCCTTCTTCTCCTTTAGCATCAAGTTTACCATTTCTATTATCCTTCAGTATAAAACATTTACTCCCAAAGACTTTAAAATAACTTACAGTAGGTGCATATCCATACCATAGCTCATAAGGTGTAGTATTTGTACCTTTCTTGACTTGTACTCTGTTTAAGGTATAAACAGCTGTACTTACAACTTCTCTCAAATATTTCTATGTAACATTTTTCTCCATCATTAATGTTCTAGCACAATCCATGATAGATCAATTTCTTCTTTCAGCTATACCATTATATGGTGGTGTCCTACGCGCTGACATTTGTCTTTTTATCCCTCGGTCATTGCAGAACCTGTTAAACTCATTAGAAATGAACTCACCTCCTCTGTCAGATCTTAGAAATTTTAGACTCTTACCTGTTTCCTTTTCAACTTTTGCCAAGTACCACTTAAATAATTGAAATGCATCATACTTTTCTTTGACAAACATAACAGTCAACATCCTAGAGTAGTCATCTACAAATAGAATAAAATATTTGTCTCCACAGTAACTTTTCTCACCAATAGGTCCACAAAGGTCAGTATGAACCAATTCCAAATATTCTCTGAAGTATGAGTTTTGCTTTTAAAACTAGATTTAGTCATTTTTCCCAACTGACATTGCTTACACATTGCATTCTCAGGTTTCTTTAACTTAGGCAGCCCTCTAACTTTTTTCAATTTACTTATGCTTACCAAGTTATCAAAGTTGACATGACATAACCGCTTATGCCATAACCAAACATCATTATATTGTGAAAAAAATCATGTCTCTTCAGCTAAATCTAGATAGAACAAGTTACCTTTTGTTTTCTCACCACCTCCAACTAATTCTCCATTGGCATCACAGATCTTTGCTTTCCTGTGATGGAATTCAACTCTGTAACCAGAAGTGTTCAGTTGTGAAACACTCAACAAGTTATACTTAAGATCATCAACCCAGTATACATAATCACATCTAATCTTGTTAGTCAATTGAATTGATCCTTTCCCTTTGACTCTATAAGGTGTATCATTACCAAACTTAACATATCCACCTTTGCATTGATCTAAGATTTCAAATCTGTCCTTATCACCAGTCATGTGATGTGAACAACCACTATCAATAATCCAATGATCACCTTTACTCATATAAGAAATTATTCCAATTTTCTCATCATCATCAGAATAATTTTTCATTGCAACATACACTACTTCCATATCATTTTCATCAAATTTTTCAAATTCACTGTCAGAAGCTTCTTCAGCTATATAACAAGATTTCTTACCTTTGTCTTTGTAATCCTTGTACTTTATGTAGTCTCGGTCATCCTTTCTATCTTTGTACTTTCTATTTCTTTTTTCATCTTTTTCATTCTTGTCAGGACATCTAGCAGCAATATGACCAACTTTGTTACAAGAAAAACAAATAATATGAAGTTTACCTTTGAATTTTCCTTTTCCTCTACCTAGTCTCCTTGTCGTAAGTGCCTCAAGTTCTTCTAGATCATTATCTGAGGTGTCAATTTCACTATCCACACATTTCTTTCCTTTCCTTGATTTGTTGATGACCATCTGTGACTTGAATGCAAATTCAACAGCTTGTGGAGTATAGTTGTCAAAATTTGACATCTCAAATGCAGTAAGTCTGCCTACCAGACTTTCCAGAGTTAAATTGTTATTGAATTGCAGATACTCTAATAGCATAAATAGGAAGAAGTGTTCTTAGTACCTTTCTCATGATAGTATCTTCATCAATGGTTCCCTTAGCTCCTCTAATAGCATTTACAACTTCCTTTATCCTATCA
>MU225940.1:407081-420642 GCA_018584345.1 Thuja plicata
ACTTCCTTTATCCTATCATAATATTGCACTATATTTTCTCCTTCTTGCATTTTTAAATCATCAAACTTACCTCTCAAGATTTCATATTTGGCTCTTAGTACATTCATATCACCTCCATAAATGGTTGCAAGGGCATCCCACATCTTCTTTGCGCTTGTACAATCCTTGATGTCCTCAAATTCATGATAGTTCAAAGATGATGCAAGTTCCAGCATTTCTTGATTATGTTCATGTTTTTGTCTTAATTTTGGAGCATTTAGAACTCTAGTAGGGGCTACATATTTTTTTTCAATATGTCATTTAGCAGAATCACCAATACCGGATAAGTGAAGTTTCATCAAACTTTACCATGCACAAAATTTTTCCTTGTTGATCTTTGGTCCATCCCTTTTATACATCTTGATCTTTATCTCCAAGTACCTTCAAAATTTTTCAAGAGAACTCAGCTCTGATACCAATTTTTAAGATGAATTCAGAATAACTGAGAGGGGGGTGAAACATTTATCCTTAGGTCCAGATGTGCCCATATAAAACTTTAAACAAACTTCAACAACTCAAATCTGCTCGACAACAATAAACAACAAAAGTGTGCAGTTTATTGTACTAATGAAATAAGCTTGCAAAAACTTAATAGTAAAACACAACAATAACATTCACACATTTTGACACCATGATTTAATGTGGAAACCCAATATGGGAAAAACCACGAGTAACATGCTACCAAAATTTCACTCTTCTGAAGTGATGCCCTGTGAGGAGCCAGCCTTGTTAAAGGTTAGAAAACACACTGTCAAATGTGACCTGGTTAAAGGAATTAATGACCCTGTCAGGAGTGGCCTTGTTAGAGGACTTAGAACATTCCAATCTGAATGTCACCTTGTTCACAGGATTTATACAATGAATATTAGGTCAACCTAGTTAAAGGATTTGAACTGATACAATGGTTAGAAAGTAATCAGCAGGTGTGATCTAATACATACAACTTACTTTGTAAATCTAGATCCAGTTTCAGCTGTAATGCTAATTCACTGAGTGGCCTCCATTTACATCTCAAACTTTAGATCTACTTGGAAATCCATCAAGCAATCTCTCTTTTCTTCTCTGCTCAGCCTTCTCTGCTAGGTCTTGCCAATCAGTCAATTAACCATGCAACACTTTGCATTCCACTTCTCCTTACACTTGGATACTATAACAATAACCACAATAGGTTATATTATACCTCTTCATCTAGGTCAGATAAATATTTTTCCACTTAATTAAGATCGTAGATCATAGGTTAGGTCAAATCCAATGGATCTTTCCATCATTACATTTAATTTACTTCTCCAATACAGTCATTAATGAAACATTGAATCCATGCGCTAATAATGGTTTCCTGTGCATTAAATGAATGTGGACCAATCTTAATTAATAATGCATATCCCAATAGAATCAATTATGTCAGCCATAGATCTCAAATCTCATCAATAAAAAAAATACTATTGCTCGGCTTTCTTTGTCTCCCTTGGCATTTCACTAGCGCTCGGCATCATCTTTGCTTTGTTTGGCATCACCTTTCGCTTTGCTCGGCATCGACTTTGCTTTGCTCAGCATTGACCTTCCAGTGAACTGTCTGTGATAGATAAACAACGTATCACTTTGCCAAAGTGCCAAATGATCAAGTACCCTGGTGTATACTGATAAATCAACCATTTCCTTGGTCTTCTTGTTATCCCATTCTTTTTAAATCTTCATAAATCAATGGATAAGGTACTCAAACATACAACAATAGTCTCACCGGTTAAGGTTTGACATCAATGACAAAATAACAATTGTCTACATTGTAGCAATCTTTCCAACATATAGTTTATCTCTTGTTTATGAGATTTGACTAGTTATTGGAAATTGCTTCTTTGTTGTTCTCTTTATATTGTTGGCATTAATCTGTATTACATTGTTCAGTGTAACTAATAACTGCATATAGTAACTTACCACAATGAAACATCAGACAACATTGTATAAAATCTCCTCAATGTTATTGAATACATTATCAAATATTTATTTTCTCGCTCCCTGTCATTTTGTATTAGATCCAGAAACTAAAGAATTTTCCTATAGATTGTTGCGATGGAGAACTAGGAGGGAATTTTTCTACAATAGTTGTTGATAAAGCGATCTCAACTGCAAATGTTTGGTAGATACCTCTCATTCCTTGATAGATTGTCAGTGCCTTGTTTTGAAACTCCTAATTTGGTGTGAGCGAATAAGATATTGAAATTGGTTGAAGAATACCGATTGAGGTAAAACTATCACAAATTTTTTCCATTAAATTTTGTTTATATATAACAATGTTTTTGATTAAGTAAAACAGGTTTTACAGGGTTCCTGAAACCCAAAATAGAGTTTAAAAATATAACATTACACCCAGGAAAAATGAAACAAAGTCTAAAAGCAGAACAAGCCAACACAGGGCCAGAACAAAAACCTAACTAAGCTTCTAAAAAGAAAAAAGCATAGGGACAATGAAAAAGACCAGGGACACTCAATGTATGTCGACCATCATGGTGGCCTTGGCCTCAAGCATCTCCATATTAGCAGTAGAATCCTTGATCTTCTAGAGATCAATCACCATATCATTATCCTTTTTCTTCTTAGCACTAACTCTAGTCCTCTTGTAGGGACCCTGTTCAGGCTTTTGCTCTTTCTCCACACCCATGTTGGCTGGATCATTCCCTTCGCATTTTTCCTCTAGTTTCTTGATGATAGCCATAGTATGTTCTTTGGACGCTTTGAGGATATTATAGCTCTGTTCTACAATGTTTTTAGGCTAGCTTCAACTCTAATCATTTTGTCCTCCAATTTTTGGACTTGGGTGCTCTAATTCATTTGTTCAACAACATTGCTATCAACATTGGCTTTGTCTGTACCTTTAACCCTATTATTGAGATCCCCCACTACATGAATATCCATTTAATTATCTTATAGCTATCCAACATGCTATTCCTAGTGTTATTGATAAAATCGATCTCAAATTCCCTGTATTGTCACTAAGAACCACCATAGCCGGATCAATAAGTTCCTCCAGCTTAATCTAACCGCCCTCACCTTCAATGACCTTGGGGTTAATAATCTCCCTGGTAATCCCCATTTTGGCAGTTTTGATATTGAAGTTACGCCATCCCATAATCTTCCCCTGTTTATACATAATAATGTTGGTAATGTGTCAATCTTGAATAAAATGGTGGAGAATATGATTTGGAATTGTGTCATGGGTATGTAAAACCTAATTGCTAGCACATATATTTGAGTGTGAAAACTTCAGAATCATTCTAGAAAAGAGGTACAATATGCATGAGAAATCCATATGAATTGAGGAATAAATTCCATTCATCATTTTCCAAAGGTTGGATGAATATAATGTTTAATATGGTATGAAGTGTTTGCAAGTTGCCATTATTCTATTATGTGTAGTCCAATAATAAGGTAAAATTGTTACATGTGGAGACATTATTTAGAAGGAAGTTATGCATTTGTCTTTTTAATTTGGTGAATTAATATATTTCGATAGTCATAGTATATTAGGCCTGGGGTTCTAAAGTTTTTAAAGATGACATTTTGTTTTCGATATATAAACATGTTGCATTAAGGTTAATCCATATGGAAAACCTTAAATCAAATTATAAAGAGGAAAAGTTAGGAAGGAATCTTACCATGCTGCATAAAGCTAGAATATTTGATAAGGGGATTGAGATACAACCTTGTTTTCTTTATGGAGATCTTTGGAGTGGTAATATTTCTTTTGATAAGAACAATAGTTTTTATCTTGCATGTTAGAATGGCCACAATGAGGCAAAATTTTGAATGTCATGGCCTACTGGATTTGGAACATTCTTTTATAATTCTTACTATGAAGTGATCCCTAACTTTAAGGATTCATGATGCAAATGAACTTTTATATCTTATTTCATCATGTGCTTCTTTTTTGATAGAGCAAACGAAGTTAACTTAGTCTATGTTGAGGATGAGGCTTCTAAATGATCATCTATTACATTAAATTTTGGTGGATTTTGGAACAATTACATGTGTCCAATGGAAGATCTAGAATAGTGATTGATCAAGTGCCTACTATTCCTAGAGTGTTACTTTTCGGGGTAAGATGCTTTGCAAGAGAAGATATCATTCAAGTTTTTTTTATGAGCTTTGTAAGGTTCCAAGGAGATGGGATTTTCATTGTTGCCAATTGATCATTATTTTGTAATGCTTGGGTGTTCGGGGTAATCTTTATTACACATGACAGGGCATGTAGAGACTCATATACTATATTAAATGGATAAATTTGTTGTCATTCACTCTAGAGGTTGGCGGCATCAGAGGATGGAGGAACTTGGAAAAATTATGGTATCAAAACAAAGGGAGATATTTTAAAGGCTAGTTCATATAAGGAGTTGGCTTTTGGAGGGCTTTGTACAAGTTATAGCAATGAAGGCTACATGCAGTGATCATTCATGGTTTTTGATGGATGGCTCACAACAACCATTGTTGTAGCCTGTGGCCGCACCTAGCTGTCACGATGATGTGGACTCCTAAGTCAAAAATAAAGAAGTCAAAAATTGGATGAGAAGAGAAAAGGAGGCATTAATAAGATCCTCCTAACTCAATCCCAGACACTCCAAGATCCTTTTTCAATCCTGCTTCTCTCATCATTTATTAGGAGACTTATTAGGAGATGAATAATGATTTCCTAATGTACTGATCTAGAAATTATAATGATTGAATAAGTCTAAAATTGAGATCCAGTTTGGTTTCCACAGTGTAGATTTTTCACACGTCGGCTCTTGGCTCCATTGCAGTTTGTCACACATCGTGACCAGCTCCGCAGTAGTTATTACATGTTGGAACCCGTCTAGTTGTGAGTGCGGTGTGAAACCCTTGTTCTCCTCTATGACAATTTGTGGTGGCTATCTACAGGGGTTGGTGGCCTTTACTATGACTCCATTGACCTGTGCGAGTCCATTGACCTATGCGTGTGTCCCCTTGGCAACCCACCTCATATTTGTACCTAGGTATCTGCTCCCACATTCCCTTTTGGGGTTTCTTTGCATGGCCTATTCTACAGTTTTGAAAAGCTCAAACCGGGTTGACTGTGCGGGTCAGAGTTGATTGTGAGGTTCAAATAGTTTTTTTAATTTTAAATCCCACCCAAAGTAGAGTAGTTGACATGCAGAGCAGAGGCAGGATGGCGTTGTGGCCCACTTATGCAATCATCTCAGCCACCCGTGTCCACAAACCTACACATATCAAACTCGGCCTTTCTCTGCGGTGCTTGGGGTTCGAAACCTTTTGTTTTGTGGTTTAAAAAAATGTCATTTCACATTGTTTCTTTCCCTTACTCTTAAGTCTTTCTTTCCCTTACGCTTAAGTCTATCTTACAAGTGTGGTTTTCGTTGCACCAAAAGATTGATCTTTCAATACCTGATACAATCATTAGACTTATAGAATCCATAGAAGGCAGTTAGTACCTTCTCACGAATCCCGAGGGGAGCACTGACCATTTTGCCAATGTTGGCAAAATGTGTCTCAACCTTGCTGTTATATATGGCAGCTATTTTTAGTAAGTCAGTCATTTGAGCACAAATTTTTTTGGGTGGTTCTAGCCCATGGTTTTGTAATACCCTTTGGCGGTTTCTTGTATTGTATCTCCTATATAGTAGGTGCATGAGATGTGGGTTTTAAGTAAGATTCCTATAGCTTTCTAAATACCTCTAGATCTTTGATCGGAGATACTCCTAAAAGAAGCTTTCTCTACAAGTATATTGTAATCTGATTTTTATTATTAAACAATATATTTGGTTGCTTTTGGAGTGTGCAATTATTTTTCCCGTAAAGGTTTTCCCCACGTAAATCTTTGTGTTGTGGTATGAATGTTATTTATCCTTATGTTTATTTTTGTTAAGTTTTTGCAACTTTGAAAGTGATTCGAGAAATTTTTTACATTATTATCCCCTTAGGCTTAGTGTAGGAGGTTGTTCCGCTACTTAACTTCAATACAACTAGTATCAAATTCTAATAACCTTTGGTTTTAGTTGTGGATTGTTTGGTTTTTTGAAATAATCCAAATTTGAGTGGGATCTTGCGTAGAAGATACTTTGTGATCATCCTATAGGAATTTATAGATGGTGAGTCCTTCAGGGAGGATAGATGTGCAGAAACTTTCAGGAAATAACTTTTAAATGTGGAAGCTAAAGATGGAGGATCTGATAATAGATCGAGATATCTGGGATGTTGTTGATATGAATTTCATGAGGCCTATAGATCTAGATGAGGCTTCTAAATATGATTTTATGGACCGTAAAGCCAAGGGTCTAATTTGATTGTGCCTTCCACACTTTGTTCTAATCAATGTCCATGAAAAATCCCCTCCAAAGAAGCTTTGAAAGAATCTTGGTGAGATGTAGCACGCAAAATATTTAATAAATAAAATTTTCTTGAGGAAGAAGTTTTCTTCCTTGAGAATGGAGGAGGGTGGAAAATTTCCAGACCACCTAGAAGAATTCAATATGTTGGTGGCTCAGGTGGCATCCATTGGTGTTAAAATGGATGAAGATGAGAAATGTCAGATCCTTCTTTGTTCTTTGCTTGATTTGTGGGATTCACTTGTTATGGCTATTGGTTGTACTTCTATTGTTTTGAGGATGATACATGTGGAAAGTTCTTTGCTTTCTCAATAGATGAGGAGGAAGGTATTCATCAGTTCCAAGGAAGTCCTATTTTCCTATGGTAAGCCTGGTCACGTTCGGAAGGAATGTAAAGAAGAGAAGAAGATGAAAAAGAAGAAATTAAATTATAATTTTGAGTCCAATAAGGAAGATGACGATGCACTCATTGGAGCTATGCCACTCATGCATGTGATGATGCATGGTTAATTAACTCAGGTGCATCCTTTCATATGACCTGTAATAGAGATTAGTTTTTTGAATATGAAAAATTTGGTGGAGGTAAGGTGTACTTGGATAATAATTCTCATTTGAATATTGTTGGCCGTTGTAAATTTAAAACCAAGTTTCCTTGTGGTAGAATAAGAAAGATTAGTGGTGTGCTGCATCTCCTTGGTATAAGACAAAAAATTTTGTCTCTTAGAAAACTATAGATTCAAGTATGCAGGTAGTCTTTTCTGATGCAAGGTGCAAAATGGTGAGAGGTGCTATGGTGGATGCCCCTTGTATATGCTAGATGCATAAACTGCTAAGTGTAATAGTACTTCTGTGGAGACCAAATCTGTGGATACTTTAGTGGAAAAGGTGAGAGTTTCACCTACAACATATGATAATGGATTTTGGGTTCCTAAGGGTTCTTTTTCTTCTGAATCAAATTTTCTTGCAGATAAGACTATGTTGTGGCACCAAGACTTGGACACATTGGAGAAAAGGGTCTAAGAACCTTGAAAAAGAAAAACCTTTTTAAAGGCTTAAATGATTGTAATCTTGACTTTGATTTCTGTGAGCATTGAATTTATGGAAAAAAACTATGTTCTATTTTGCTCGAGTTCTCATAAATCTTGTGGTGTGTTGGATCTTATTCATTATGATGTGTTTGGCCTTGTTGATGTGATGTAGGAGCATCCTAGGGTAGTTGGCAATCCTACATGTTGGTGTTTTTTATCTTAGTTGGATCAGTGTTGCTTGGTTAGAGTGGTGTTTCTTAGTCATTGTTAGGTGCATTTTTGGCTGAGGAGCTCAGTCTTTGAAGGGCTCAACACATTCTGGTGCTCGGCTTCAGTATTTCTCAGCTTGTGTTGGCCGAGGGGCTCGATAACTTCTGGTGCTTGGCAGTTTTGTTGATTCTCGGTAGTGTGGCTTTCTGACTTGTGCTCTTCAGATATGAGGGGCCGACTTGATTGATGTAGCATTTGATCATGATGTGGATCGATCATGGGGATATGTGTGGACCTATTTGGGTCTTGGAACTTTATCCTAGGTGCATTTAGTGGAATGGAATGGCCGACTGGGTCATTTAATGTTTGTTTACAGGTCAACTTGTGGTTGTGCTAGTATTTAAGGATGGTATGGGGTAGAATTGTAGTAATGGATTGTAAGCACGGAGCAGTAGTGATTCAAGTTGGAATCTAGAGTTGGGAGTTTGTGAGTAGATCTAGTGGGTGAGGCTTAGAAACATAAGATTGCTTGGAGGCCTATGGGCACAAGTTTAGATCTTCCTAGAGGTTTCTATCAGATTGTTGTGACCTATTATTGCAGATCTAGCTAGCTAGGGTTGAGGTTGAGTTGGCTCTTGAGTGATCTTGCTAAACTGATATTTTATTTGTAATTAGTTGTAACCGGGAAGACCTTACAGCCTGGCACAATGCATATATTCAATTTTTTGTCAATCAGGTTTCATATTTTTGGTATTGTTGTTATTGTCATGTGTTTCCACTATGTTTCTCTAGTTGCATCAGGGTTTGGACTGTCCATTCTTGGATCCTCCTTTTTCTCATTGCATTAGGTGGTATCAAATCTTGAAGTTCCTGAGTGTGTGGATAGATCGCCAAAGGTGAGAAAGTTTGCACCAAGACCTTGGATTGAGAAAGTTGGTAATTTATTGCATAGGTTTCGCAAAGATCTTAGAAGATGCCTCTGAGAAGATTGGATCCTAGGTGAATTTCATATCTCTTTGATGCCATGGAGTTGAGGATTCCAGAGAAGGTTAAATGAGATTTTAGATCTGAGATGGAATTGATGAAAAATGACATGATCACTGAGATCATAAGAGCTATGGCTAGTGTACCTCAGAACGTGGGCATTGAGGATGGTTATGAGGAAGTTGTTGAAGACTTTGAATTTGTTTCATCTAGTGGAGAGGATAGAACTGACCGTATGGAAAGATCTATGGATGATAGAGCTAATCAGTTAGATAGATCTCACACCTGACTGAAGTTGAAGCAAAAGATGGATGTTTCTAATTTCTCAGGTACTTTGAATCCTGAAGACCTAATTGATTGGATTGGTGAATTGGAAGACTACTTTGAGTTAGAGGATATTGATGATCCACCCATAGTAAGATTGGCATAGACTAAGTTGAAAGGACATGCTTCTCTTTGGTGGAAGGAATTGCAACAAGATAGAGAAGAAGAAGGTGAACTGAAGATCACTAGATCGAGATTGATGGTGACTAATTTAAAGGCTAAGTTCATACCTGTTGACTATGAACTTGAGTTTTTAAGAGGTTGTTTAATCTGAAACAAAAGGATTTTTCTGTGAAGCATTATACCGATGAGTTCTATAAGTGGACTATTCGGTTTGGTTATAGAGAACTTTCCAAGGAGAAGGTAGCTCGATATATTAATGGTTGAAGATTGAATATTCAGGATAAGATTGGTATGATGAAGATTGATTCCATTGAGGATTCTTATCAGTATGCTCTAAAGGCAGAAGATAAGTTGAAAATAAAACATCAAGGTAGATCTAGGGGGAAGGAGAATTATGATCACTCGGTCAAGGATAAGCCGACTGCTGAAGATGAACCAAAAATTGTTGAGCCGAGGAAGAGGACAACTAAGGTTACCTTTAAGGGTAATTCTTTTCATTGTGGTGAAGGACATAGATCTTTTGAATGTTCCCAAAAGAGTGGTGACTGAAGAACTATTGTGATGAATGAGGTTGAAGACTTGAATGAACCTGAACAAGGAGGAGACAGTTTGTTGGTTCGACGAGTACTATTTGGTAAGAGAGTACTGGAACCTGGTCAAAGGGGTAATCTATTTTGGATTCATTGTAAGTCTGTTGGTAAAATATGCAATGTGATTGTGGATGGTGGTAGTATTGATAACCTTGTAGATGAGGAGATGGTTCAGAAACTTGGTTTTAAAAGAGTGAGACATCCTTGTCCTTATAGGATTGGTTGGTTGCGAGATGCACATGCTTTGGAAGTGAGGGAGCAATGCCTTGTTGACTTTTAGATTGGCCAGTAGAAGGATCAAGTTTCATGTGATATTGTTGACATGAGTATTTGTCAGATTTTGGTCGGTATAACTTAGCAGTATGATTGCAGGGTTGTGCATGATTGTGTCAAGAATGTGTTTTTTGTTGAGAAGGATGGCAGGAAGTTTTCACTAGTGCCTTTGTAGAATGAAGGACTCGATAGGAGGGACCTGAGCTTTGGGAGCTAAGTTGAGTTTAATGATTATGAAAGGGTTAGATATTAGAATGGAGAATGGACATGTGGAGTGTCAAGGAAAGACTTGAGGAGGTAGAGAAAAAGAAGTGGATCCAGAGTAAGAGTGTTGAAGACTTTGAGGACATGTATGTGAAGAACTAGTTTGGGATTTGTGTGTTGAATCCCGTCAGATGTTCTTACAGCCTTTAAGAACATATTTTTGCACTTGGGGTGTCTAATGCAAAAGCATCCTGGGGTAGTTAGCAATCCTGGATGTTGGTGTGTTTTGATCTTATTTGGATCAATGTTTCTCGGTTAGAGTGGTGTTTCTCAGTCATTGTTAGGTGATGTGTTCACCAAGGAGCTCGGTATCTGAAGGGCTTGACACATTCTAGTGCTTGGCTTTAGTATTTTTTAACATGTGTTGGCGAGTGGCTCGACAACTTCTGGGGCTCGATAGGTTTTTTGATGCTCGATAGTGTGGCTTCCTGACTTGTGTTCTTCAAATATGGGAGGATGAGTTTATGGATGTAGCATGTGGTCGTGATGTGCATCGATCATGGGGATGTGTCTAAACCAATTTGGATATTGGATCTTTATCCTAGGTGCATTTAGTGGAATGTAATGGCCAACTGTGTCATTTAATGTTTGTTTGCAGGCCAACTTATAGCTTGAATATGTAATTAATGTAAGGGTTTATTTTGTAATAGGCTGACTTGTGTTCATGCTAGTATTTGAGGAGTGTATGGGGTATAATTATAGTAACAGGTTGTAAGCATGGAATAGGAGAGATTCAAGTTGGAATCTAGAGTTGGGAGTTTGTGAGCAGAGGTAGTGGCTGAGGCTTAGAAACAGAAGATTGCTTGGAGGCCTATGGGCACAAGTTCATATCTTCCTGGAGGTTTGTACTATATTTTTGTGACATGTTGTTGCAGATATGGCTAGCTAGGTTTGAGGTTGAGTTGGATCTTGAGGGATCTTGAAGAACTATTATTTTCTTTGTAATTGGTCGTAACTAGGAAGGCCTTACAGCTCGCCACATTACATGTAATTGTTAGTAATAACTGAGAGGGGGGGTGATCAGTGGCCTCAAAAATTTATCCTTTAAACTTTAATCCACCAATTAATACACCTCGAATTATTAAGTCCCTACAAGATGTATGCCTTTGAAATACTTGAAATAAATAACTGTCTGTCGGTTTACCTTGTCTATCCTTATTCTCCTTGATTACCGATAGGTAGTAAAACTTATTTATTGATGCTCAGTAAATATGCAAAGTATACCAATCAATCCATAAGTGCATATGTGAAATGTAAAACAATAAATTAATAAACCATACACACATAACACAAGGATTTTAACGTGGAAACCCTGTTAAGGGAAAAACCACTGGGACCGGTACTAAAAATTTTCACTCTTCTGAAGTGAGCCTTGTTAGGAGCCAACCCTGTTGAAGGTTACAAACACACTATTAAGTGCGACCTTGTTAGAGGATTTTTATACATAGATTGTCACTAAGTATCTGGCATCTACGCTACCATCCTTGAATAAGCCTCTAGACTGTCAATAGGCTTTATGCTAATCTTACTACCATCCTTGAATCAGCCTCCTTCTTAGATTGTCAATAGGCTTCAAGTAAGACTGATGCTACTATCATGAATCAACCTTTTTGGTAATCTGTTAGGATATACCTCAATTATAGAAGACGGTTAAGTCCTGCTCTATTAAGAGACTTAATGCTTCAATGGTTAAACTGAAACATAATGACCTATTTCTAATGCAACTTTGAATTGCAGATATTCAGATCTATTTACTTACAATACCTCTCTAATCAATGTGTCAATTCACTTCCTTTGTACTTCACAATTTCTGCTCTGTCATGTTGTGCTTCAATGTTTGTTAGTGTCTATAGAATTCTTTAGCTCTCCCTTAGCTTGATTGATCAAGACTGCATGAAGTTTAACCTTCATCAGTTTCTCTTCAGCATCTTCTTTCAATTCACTCCCCCATGTATCTGATTACACTCAGAAATGAATTATGCTTGTCTCTTATATAGACATGATATTCCTTAATTCTTGGTTCTTGGTTCTTGATTCTTGATTCTTGGCATGAAAAACAATCCAGCCAAATCGATTTACAGCTTTAACTCCTAATTTATCTCATAGTTATCTACTTTCCAACTATATAAATCATCTTTAAATCACTTAATTAATTGTGGTCAAATAAAACAAATGAAATAACTAGTTAAGTCTATCCTTAAACTCTGCCAGCTAGATATTTTGTCATTTTTTGATCTCTCTTTTCTGTCGGTCAATTCTGCAGTTTGTCGCTAGTGACAACTGCCAGTTTTGTCAGTGCAACTTCAGTTAGCTTCAGGATCTCCACCCTTCGGGCATCATTGGATCTTTCTTGTCGGGCATCCTTTGCTTCTTCTTCGTCGAGCAACACTGTCTTCTGTTCATCGGGCATCACTGTGACTTTATCTCTGTCTTTACCGATGGTGTGCACTCCGCCGGTGTGGTCTGTCACTTAGTGAATACTTGACTTTTATGCATTTTTGAAAGCATAACCTCTGTTCCATTGATTCTCTGAAGTCTTTGGCATTATGTATATGACCATACAAATAATATCAAGTTGACATCAATGACAATACAAACTATTAACTGATTTAATGTCTTGCATCATCTTCAACTTAACATTATCAAACATTCAATCAGTTACATGTCATCAATCTCTCCCTTTGGCATTTATGGCAACATACTATATTATCACACTATACTATTTCTAATACAACATGAAATACAATTGTTGAGATTCATCAAATTACCAAACAATTTGTTTTGATAACTGATAAAAATGTCTGACCACCGGTAAGCTCTGTATTAGCTTAGATTTGATTCTTGTAGCTTTCCCTGCTTCTTCTTTTGATGTGTTGTGACCTCTTTTGGTGTCAATTTCTCTCTCTTCTTCTTTGATGTCTCTGTCTTTTATTTGCAACTTTTATGCAAATACTCTCCCTATGGATATGATCTTTTCCTATTTGGAGTAATCTGATAATGAATAGTTTTTTATGATAATATGGTTACATTACATTCTCTCCCTTTGACAACAATGCCAAAAAAATATTTTCACAAATATCTGACATTCTGTCAAACAATTTCTTCTATCCATAATATATTTCTTGAATTTCCCTTATCCATCATCAATATAACAGTTTTCTCTGGTGCTCAGTTCTGATATATACCTTTCTGTATATAGATGTAGCTTTGAAGTTCATCTTCTGCCTGCATCAATCATGAATGATTTTCTGATAATATATGGTTGATGCAGCCTTCAGTCCTTTTACTGACTGATAGACATGGGTTTGACCCCTAGTCTTTTTCTCAGGTACTCAAATGTATCCTTGGGCAGTGGCTTGGTGAAGATATCAGC
>MU225940.1:457019-480792 GCA_018584345.1 Thuja plicata
TATATATGGCGAGTTGAATAGTTCTAAAACAAAATTTTGTAAAAACGTGGTGATTTAGGTTCCATTAAATCTTTAATTATTTGCCAACTTTGGATTCTCATATTTAAAAAATTAGTCAATTGGAAAATATTAGCCACTAAAAAAATTATTGGGTTTGGGATTTTATTTTTTACTCAATATGAATTGTTGTCCAGTGACCTTTAGAGTATATCATCAAGAATTATACTCTTTCGTGGTCACTAGACAATGATAGAGATCTATCGCATCTCTTAGGGATCATTGTTGAATCATCCAAGCTCTATGATTTGAGAGTTCATGACAAAGAGCTTAAGAGCACATCTCAAAGCTACACCTTTCTGAGGGTCACGAGACAACTTAATGGAGCTTGCTTGGTTCAGGATTTGCTTCTTCAAAAGAATATTTTTTTCAAAATATGTATTCATATTATGTAATCAACATGAAAATATGTATTCATATTATGTAATCAACATGTTTTGTTATGTAAGCCTTAAGGGGGTAGTCCCTAAGGCAAGGTGTTTTTGAAGTTTCTAGGAACAATGTAATAACGGAGGAGGAATGTTGGTGTTAATCTCTATTACATTGTTTGGTGTAACTGCTAACTGCCTGCACTAACTTACCACAACCGAACATTAGATAAAATTATATAAAATCTCCTCAGTGTTTTTGATTAAGGGTAAAATAGTTTTTGAAGGGAATAGTAACCCTTTACAAGAGACTAAAGATAGGTAGGAATCAGCATAAGTAGAAACAAAAAGACAACATCAAAAGCAACAGCTGGGGGAAAAGAAGGAAAGCAAAATGAACCCCTCCAGTAAAAGCACCCAAGCAAAAGATGAAAACAGACAAAAAGAGAACCAGCCCCAGCGTACAGAGTCAGGTCTGCTTCAAGATCTCAGCAGACTCATCCATCACCTATTTATATTTGTCGATGGCTTCTTTAAGGTCTTTTATATCTTTGGAGCTCCCCTGTTTCACTTTTTTAGCACTTGCCCTTGTACGAGTCCCTGGGCCAGCAATGCTGAGATCAACAGTATTATCCACATCAACATTGATAGGGTTAGAGTTCCCATCCAGCATAGAGAGAAGAGCCCTAAGATTACTGTCAGTCACTTTCATGCCCTCATAGTTATTTTTCATTATTCGGCTGAGGGTATCTTCAATGCTCTGGATGTGGCTTTCAGTAGTACACCAGCGGAAGTTGACCACAGCATTGATCCTCAGCTCAAGTTTCTCCAGCAGTCTTTTTTCCATATTCTCCTCCTGAGCCACATTGATTGTATCATCTTTCAGAGGTTTAGCAATCAGGATAGCCAGCTTATTAACCCTATCTTCGAGGTCATCATACCTTCCATTAATATCTCTAATCTCTTCAAGAAGCCAAGTGTTCAGCCACAGATCCATATCATCCCTCTCTCTAACAACCTAAATAAACCTATAGGGCTCTTAGGTTTTTTAGGTCTCATTACCATGGCTATCCCCAGTTTTATCTTTATCAATTTTATTCCCCTCAAATCCCATAGCCTTGTCTTCCCTAGAAGTCCTACCCACAAAAGACACAGACTCCGCATAATTCACTAGAACAGGGGTAGTGTCGGAGATGCCCTTCTCTTTAGTTTTAAAAATAGGCTCACTATGCTTTTTTAGAGGGGAATTAGATCTTTCCACCTCCAAAGCCCTAGGCTCATCCCAAGAATTATTTTTATCCTGGCCCTCCATTTCCACTTCCTCAGAGCTGCCTTTACTGAAATTTTCCATTTCCTCAGAGGATCCCGTTAATTCCTACTCAAGAGAATCAGTGTCTTCCCCTATTTCCATACCAGTTTCCTCAGAGAGGAATTTAGTAGCTTCCCCTTTTTCCCCTTTAACATCCTTATCCTTAGCCTCAGTTTCATTGTCTGTGTTCATGCCTTCCTCCTCTGTGAGGATCTTGACATGCTCTTCACCACCAGTGTTGACTTTTCCCTTCCTCTTTTTCCCAGGGGTGTTACTCTCAGTTGCCATAGCTCTTTTACCTTTCTTACCTATGTTCGAGTCTTTCGCCTTAGGGTTTCCCTACATCTTAAATTTAGCATGTTCATAAATTAACATGATAAGCCCATCATGGAGAATAGGCGAGGCAACATTCTTTCTATTCTCCAAGATACTATTTTCCAGAGATTTGAGAAGAAATAACGGGAAAGAGATTCTCCCATTGTAGCGGAAATGGTTTACCAACATAAAATGGAAATTGTAAACCCTAGTATATCGACCCTCTAGGGTAAGATACTGCATCATAGCTTTAACAACTTTAGCCCAAAAGAGCTTCATATGATCCCGTAGGAAGAAATCACCCGACTATTTGACAAGAAGGTTTCTTTCCACCTTAGTATTAGGATACATTCTAGTGGAATTTTCAGCCATCAAAACACCTCTATAGTATTTAAGACCAGACATCTTAAGACCTGTAATTTCATAAATAAGTTTCTCAGTCACACAAAATATCTTACCACACAGAGTTACCTGGCCATTGTCCCAACTGTCCGCAAATTCCTTGGAGATGTCCTTATTATTTCCATGGAGTCTCTCCATATAATCCGTTACCCCACATTCCTTGAGTCTCTTCCAGACAATGACTTCTTTCTTCCATTTACAGACCGACGGTTCTTCCCTTTTTAACTTTCCTCCCATACTGCCAGAAAACCATAGATCAGAATACCGCAGAGAGAAAGAGAAATGTGGGATTTGTGAATGAATGATGGTGAAATGCTGCCCTTTAATAGAAATGATAACACTTCTCCCATAAATGTTATTATTAATGCACTTTCTGTCATGCATGTGAAGCTCAAAATTGAGGCAACTCTGTATACTAGCCTTTCTTGTCATCATTATTGGGGATATTTCTGGGTTTTTGGAAGATTTGATTGTACTTCACAAGATTAAAGATATCAATATTTAACCCTTGATATCCATTCTAGTATCTAATGTCATCACTAAAGGCACCCACATTCGCCAGGCTGTTAGCCACACAGTTGGACTCTCTGAAGACATGGCTGGCATAGGTGACACCGAAACCATCTATCAAAATTTTAATTTCATCAAAGATATGATTAGTATTCCATGAGGGAGGATTAATACCATTAATACAATTTATTGTATTCAATGAATCCCCTTCCAGCCACAATTTTGAACAATTCTGCCTTTTAACAAGTTTGCAAGCATGGAGAGCCGTCATTGCTTTAGCCATATGACTGGTTTGAGATCCAATAGGAACAACAGAGGCCGCAATGCACTTTCCTTCAGTATTTCTACCTATGCACCCACATCCTGCAGTGCCAAGTTGCCTATGGCCGCACCATCAAAGTTGACTTTGATCCAACCAGGAGGGGGAGAACTCCAAACCGCAGACTCACGGGGAGAAATAGGGGCTTTATACTTGGAGGTGAAGTCCTAGTTCTGAAGAACCTCCTTATCATAGATCCCTTCTAGAATTATAGGTTTTAACTCAACTACAACTTTAGTATTTTCAATAATGTTGTTGATAATTTTGGATCCAATCAAGAGAGGAGTAGAATTTTTGTCTCAGAATATTTTGTCATTCCTTTCTTTCCAAATCCTCCATATGACATGAGGGCCTGTATAATCCCAAACAAGTTTTCCCAATTGGTGTTGGAAAGGGGATCTCCATTGCTCCAGAAATTCTTGAATAGTATTAGGGAACACCCAGCTAACTTTCCAGTGATGTAACACCACCCTCCAAATATCCCTAGTGAAGTAACAATGAAGTAGAAGGTGAGTAGAGGTCTCAGCATCTTTCATACAAAGATAGCATCTATTAGGGATAATCCATCCTCTTTTCTGCAGGTTCTCAGTAGTTAGGATTTTGTCCTGAATAAAAAGCCAGTAAAAAAAGTTAATTTTAGGGATCAGAGAAGTAAACCAAACCTTTGCCACTTTGGGCTCCTCATCCCTGGGGGAGATCATCGAATAGGTAGAGGCCACAAAGAAGGTACCATTAGGATTAGGGGCCCAGATTAGCCCATCTTCTCTATAAGCTTTAACAACCCACGGAGAAAGATCCAGATTAATATTTTTCAGGATGGGATCAATATCACATAGGTTTATCCATTTATTTTCTCTCCAGTAATCCACCACTTTACAACCAAATCTTGATTTACACATCTCCGCAAAGATATCCATACCAGGGTACTAGATTAGAGGTTTATCCCTAAACCATGGATCTTCCCAGAAGTTAATTTTCTACCCATTGCCAACTTTCCATCAGGCACCTTTAGCAGCTAGGGGTCTAGCCTTCAGAATGCTATTCCAAATCATAGAACCTTGAACAATGAGGGGAGAAGACAGGAAATAATCAATAGAGGGAGTATCAAAAAGATACTTGGACTTAAGAATTTTGTTCCAAGCTTTCTCTTCTCCAAAATTTCTCCAACACTGCTTAGCTAGGAGAGCAATATTAATGTCCTTAATTCTTCTGATGCCAAGACCCCCAAGTTTGACCAGCTTACACAAGGTGGATTTTATCTTTCACTTCAGTGCCAGACCATAAAAATATTTTCTGAATTTTCTCAATAGTATCAGCAATCTTGGAGGGGATTTTGAAAAGACTGAGGGCATAAACTGGGAGGTTTTGGAGTGAGCTCTCGAGCAGCAAGACTTTACTAGCATTGTTGAGGAGGGAGCCTTTCCAACCAGCAAGTTTTCTTTTGAATTTGTCCACAATCGCCATCGAGAAAGAATCGGGAGGTTTACTACCCAATGGTAGACCCAAATAGCTAGAGGGGAGAGAAGCAATAGAATAGCCCAGAATGGTCGTCATTCTCCTCTTTCGATCCAGGGGAGTGTTGATGAAGAAAATGGAGCTTTTATCCCAGTTTATTAGCTGACCAGTAGCCAAGGAATAAGTGTCAAGGGATTTCTTGATAGTTTTAGCTTCTTGGATAGAGGAGGATCCCATAAGGACAATATCATCAACGAACTGCTCATGGGAGCAGGGAGGGCAAGAGGATGAGGGGAGAAGGCCAATAATCTTCCGATCTAAGGCCCCTTTAGAGAACATTCTCCCTAAGATTTTAGCCATGATAGCAAAAAGGATGGGAGAAATAGGATCCCCTTGGCGGAGACCTCTTGAAGGAAAGAAGAGATTAGAGGCAGATTCATTCACCAACACTGTAATAGATGGGGATCCAATGAGTTGCTGAATAAGGCCGATCACTTTCACAGAGAATCCAAAGGCAAACAAAACTTTGCATAGGAATTTCCAATCCACTCTATCATAAGCCTTAGACAGATCCACCTTCATGAGGAATCCATTCTTCTTCGAGACCTCCAGAGAGTGAATATTCTCATGAACCAAGATAATAGAATCTAGAATTTGACAACCCGGGACAAAGCCATTTTGTTGGGGGGAGATTAAAACTGGGAGAATCTTCAGAATACAGGCCATGAGGACCTTAGAGATAATCTTATAGAAAGTGTTACATAAACTAATTGGTCTAAAACTATCTGCATTATCCGCTCCAGGCCTCTTAGGGATGAGGACAAAAAAGGTGGAATTAACTTCTCTCAGCAGGGAACTAGAACCAAAGAACTCTTTCACAGCATCCGAAATGTCTTTCTCCACAATATGCCAGAAGGATTGGAAAGAAGGGAGGGAACCCATCCGGGCCTGGAGATTTTTCTCCTTCAAAAGAGAAAGTAGATGCTCTTATTTCTAGAGTTGACGATATTTTTCCCATCATCTTATTGTCCTCTCTTGACAGGATACAACGGATCAAGTCTAGCAGCAGAAGTTGATTATCCTCGGAGAGGTCAAGGTCAACTTTGAGAAGGGTGGCAAAATAACCAGTCAATTCTTTTTTAATTTCCTCTTCCTTGCTTAGTTTACCCTGATTCCCATTGATGTGATCTATTCTTTTAGTAGCCTTGTGCTTCTGGGCAGTAAGGTGGAAGAACCTAGTATTTTTATCACCCGCACGGAGCCAAAGAGCTCTAGAGCGTTGTCTCCAAAAAAACTCCTCCTTAGATATAATATTATGGTAACCTGCTTGAATTTTATTTTCCTTGAATTTGTTGTCCGTCGTCAGGCCCTCTAGGTCGATAATTCTTTGAATTTATTCGAGTTCATCTTGGACCCGACTTTTATTCTTAAAAATATCTCCAAACTCTTCTTTATTCCAGATCTTGACTCTACTTTTGATGTTTTTAAGTTTTTTAACCACTCTGTACATCGCTATGCCCTCCACTTGGATATTCCACCACTATGCAATATGCTTAGCAATGTTAGGGTGCTGCATCCACATTTTTTCGAATCAAAAAGGATATTTCCTCTTCGCCGAGATAGGATTTTCTTGGATAGATATAGGAGAGTGGTCAGAGCCAACTCTAGGAAGAGAAGACAAAGAGAATTCATAGAGAAGAATCTAGTCCATAGTCAGAAGGTACCTATCCAGCCAAACTTGAATCAAATTATCCCCAACTCTTCTGTTAGACTAGGTAAAGCTGCTACCTCTAAGGTCAAGGTCCAAGAGAGCTTGGTTATTGATGAAATCCATGAGGGCCACTCCACTATCAATCTAAGAGGAGATACCACCCATTTTTTTAGAGTCTGTCAGGGGAGTATTAAAGTCTCCAGCCACCATCCAATAATCATTCTTAAAGCTACTTCTCTCAGCTTCCAATTTGTGCCAGAATCTATCCCTGCAAGTTTTAGAGTTAGGAGCATAAATATTTGAGAGGACCTAGGGGAATCCATCTCGAATATGGTTGAATCGTATAGAAGAGATATTGCCTTTCGATTTGATGAGGTCCCCAGAGATAGTGTTAAGGTTCCAAAAGGTAGCAATACCGCCTGAAGCTCCTACAGAGCTACACCTAGTCGCTCCACAATTTTTAAACAATTTTATCTTTTCCACTTTATCTCTTGCCATTTTAGTTTCTTGGATAAGAATAATATCTCGTTTCTAATCTCTAACTAAATTTCTCAACACATCTTGCTTGTTGGGGCTATTTAATCCCCTGATGTTCCATGAGATAATCTTCATCTACAAATTTTGGGAGCAATCCTGGATGGTCCTTTGTCGCCCATCCACTATACTTTGTCTACTCTCCTGATCTCGAGTGAAACTATTTTTAGGTCGGCCTCTCGGAGGTTTTGGAGTACCCACATCTGCTTCCTTAGCTCTAGTTACCACACCTCCTTGGGGCATCCCAGGAACACTGCTGGTATATTTCTTCTTACTGTTAGATACCTCACTCCAAGGTTCCCCTCCATATTCTTAAAAATGGTTAGACTCTTCAAGTGAGTCTACCCAGCTAGGGTTATTCCTTGGGGTTTTGGGGCTAGGGATATTGTCGGCCGATTTAGCACCTAGATCTATAATAACACCAAATGGAGAAGTATTCTCAATACAAAGGGTTTCCATACCTTTTTGATCTCCAGCAATTTCTCCTTCTTCGAAGAGGTCCTCTGGCTCAGTTGCCTTTGATGGGGGAGGATCCTCACTGCTTCTTTGGTTAGAATCCCCCAGCGAGGAATCCATCAGACTAGCAGATGCATCTTTCTCTATAAATATCACTAGGTCTATCGATGAGGGAGCAGGAGGGTTCACCAGAGGTTTCTCCTTCCAGATCTTTCTTGGTTCCTTCAAGGGTATAGTTTTTTCTTTCTGAGTCTTGAGAGGACACTCTTTCGCCCTGTGACCTCATTTCTTATAGGTTAAGCACACAAAGGGGAGGGATTCAAATTCTACTTCTTGCAACCAAGATCCAAGCTTCAATTTAATCACTATAGTGTTAGGAAGGTCCACCATCTAGAGAATGTTGATGCAAATCCTGGAATACACCCTTCTCATTTTAGCCGCAGTCATAGGATTAATCGATAGGAGGTCTCCAAAGGAACTAGCAGTCCTCCCAACATGTCTTTGTGCCAATATTCGAGGGGGAGCCCCGAGAATCTGACCCAGACAGGAGCCGAGACAAAGAAAGTCAAATCATTTAGAACCAGATTAGGGGACCACTTTCGCAGGGCAAGGGAGAAGTGGTCTAGCATCAAAGGGCCCCCACAGAGAATATGAGATAGATCTTCCATGTTAGAGAGCTCAAAGGAAAAGAATCCTTTAGCCATTGCAGCAATATCAACTTTCCCTTTCAGAAACCATTTCCTCTTGGAAAACTGTCTGACAACTTCAATGTTAGGTCTCCCTCCCACAAACTTGCTTATCAAGGTCATTTCCATTGCCAAAATGGAATGATCGATCAGAGGATCAGGGATAATAATAGAAAATTCTCCTTTTGACGGGTTGGATATCACATTGACCGCAGGAAAGGAAGATTTCCCTGATGGTTTAATACCAAAGAGGCCAGCCCACTTGCCCTTGGGAGCTGACACTCCAACTTTGAGAGATTCTTGAGCCAGTTGAGGACCGTCAGAGCGACCCTCAGAAGAAGTATTCTCGGGGGTGGTAGTCTTATTTGACTTCAACCCATTTTGGTCAAAATCAACCTTATTCTCAGAATGCTAAGGAGGGAGCCCACCCATCGGGCAGAGCATAGAAGATTCTAGAGCAGGTACTATACCTGCTGGAGCTATACCGCCATGGCCAGGATTTGAAAGCAGGTTCCCACTCGAGGAAATCGCCAGGGGCTTCCTGCTCGAGGTTTTTGCCATTATAAAAAAATGATGGTTTTAAAATCTCCTCAGTGTTATTGAATTAATCATCAAATGTTTACCTTCTCGCTCCCTATCATATATCAGCTTTTATTGTAGGAGAACAAAGATATCACCCAGTTCTTAAAGGTTGAAGATTTTGGTTATGATATGCTTGTGTCATTGTAGACACAAAGTGAAAACTTTTATGCTTATCTCTGTTGATTATTTCTATTATTATCTTTATTCTAATCTTGTGTTGATCAAATTTCCATGAGGTAGCATGTAGTTGTTTCCCTTCATGATGGCTAATAGGATTATTCTCATCTTTTTTTTTTTTTCTGTTATATACCAAGGGTATACTCTTTATATGTTGTTGTAGGACCTTATGCATTCAATTTCTAGGAGTTTGGTAAACATGCTTTGGTTGTTACAGACTTTTTGATTCATATGTACCACTACATTTGTGTTCTATTATATTCTATTATTGATGTTCGTGGACATGTATCATTACAAGATATTTGTATGATTTTGATCTGCAGTGGCTATTACAAGATCTAATGTTAAAGTTGATATTTTCTTGATGCTCATACACATACTATTATGTTGTACTTATGTCCCATTTATGGCTATGTTACATTGATTCATCTATTCTTGTAATATCCCTTTGTCTCTTGATGCAAAAAGGGGGAGAAGTGATTTGTTTTTTTTGTCATCAAGGACAAATGGGGAGTTTGGTGTCCCTCAGTTGTTTCCCTTGATGTCAAAGACACACAAAGACACAAAGGCATATTATGAAAATCGCTAAAAACTTAACAGATGATCTATTTCCCTTGCATTAAAGAAACCTAAGGAGTGGGTTTTTGTAAGGGTTCCAAAGATTTTCTAGAGAGTTCAGAAAGCTGGTTGCAACAACTTTTAAACGGTCATGCTCGACCCTAAGAAAAAGTAACCTAATTGACAACAAACTGAAACAAAACTCTATTAAGATCTGTAAATAAAGTAGAATGCAAAGTTTTTAATCACTAGGTTATTAAAGGAAATTTGAAACCTCAATTTAGATTAATAGCTTTGGCAACACGTGTTCCCAAAAGCTTCTAGGTTTCTCGATTGTAATGATATTAATAATTTTGTACTTTTTCTAGGAAATTAGATTTTTCTTCTTACTCTAACCAATGACAAATCAGAAAAGTCATATTTTAGAATTATTAAAAATAAGAATTTTTAAGCAATTATAATGTTTTTGTCCAATAAAATTCAATACTTTGTTCTAATTGGTTGGTTGACTAATCAAATTTTAAAAATTGCACCTCAATAGATGCATAAATATATGTTGTAGGCCATAACTAATAAAATATTTTCAAACATCCACATAAACCTTAGGCACTATTATACACAAGAACAACTAGATAACTAAACTCCATACATATATGTATTCTTCCTCATTGCAAAGGTTAAGGCAATAAAATGTATCATGGCTTTCACGCACAGAGTACAATTTATCGATATCGATGGCATCCCAACGTTCCAGACACCAACATGAGAGTAAAATTAGTTGTCATGCCCGTACTGCATTTTCGTTGTCATTTGCAAAAACGAATGCGATTACATTAACAAGATGAAAATGGATCCATTAACAAAGATAATCAAGATGAAGTTGGATCCATTTGCAAAAACGAATAACCCGATCATCTTTTTAAACGGGTTTAGCAACTTGGACACATCTGGAAATATGTAGACTGGGCTCTAGAATGTTGAAATATGTATTAAGAATGAAATTCAAATAACCCAGACAATCTTCAGTATAAGGAGGTATCCAGATATATAAGTTTGACCATAAGAAAATCATGTAGAAGAGAAGGAAACTAAACCGGGCAAGATTAAACGGAAGAGAATAGTTTAGCATGATAAAAATTATTCAAGACAATGAGCTTATAAAGATTCGGAGAATAGAAGCAATCGGAATACCTTGAGTTTAATTTATGTATGAAGGCAGTGATTCCTTTGATATTTTCTCAACGTCTACCTGGCATCTGTTGGCCTCTGTGACGCTCTGTTGTTGCGATTACATTAACAAGATGAAACTGGTTTCATTTGCAAAAACGAATGCCACAGGAACAGAAACTCTCTGATACACAAGTCTTCATATGTAAGAATACGACTTATTTCCAAAGCACGAATGATAAGAATACAGACTGTTCAAGATTCTCATGCCCAAATCAATTTACAGTACCTACTCATTTACCTCATAACCAGAACTACAAATGGCCTATCTGTACAAATAATTGCGCTCACTCCATTATTGTTGGAACTGTGAAAATAAAGTACGTGCATTGGCAAGATGTTAATGCATTGATCATCGTTTCATTAGCATTAGTTTATTTTTCTGTTTTTTTCCAGTTTTGACAGTTTTTATATAACAGTTTAACTGCTCCATCACTGCTATGTATTCTTCTTTCTCGCATTGAAAATAACAAGATCATATCCCTTCCCAACTCGCGAAAGAGACGAGCAAATGATACATTGCTGCAGGTCTACATAAACGTATCTGACATTGCATTCACAAACACACTTCTCTATCTTAAGCGAAAGCTTGTCCGATCCGTTGTCGCTCCAATCCCTTTGGCGTTAAAAATCAGACAGAAAATTTGAAAGAAATGGAGGTAGCGAAACAGGGAAAACCGGTCATTCTTACCAGGAGGGCGGCAATAATAATTGCGGCTTCTGTCACGCTCTTCGCCACGGTCATAAGCATTGCTTTTCTAGCCGCTTTCCATAACAGCCATCATAGTCATATAGCCATGAAAAATACAGTCCACGTGTCGTGGGGCTCAAATCCATCTATACCGGCGGCTTGCCAGGGCTCCGCAGATCCCTACCTGTGCGCTTCGACAATGGCGGGCTTAGGACCAGATTGGCCTCAATATGACCGGGAGGAACCTTCTGTAGACCTGCTCAGAAAAGCCGTCGTTAAAATAAGCGCCTTCGTAGAACAGAGCATGGCGAGGGCTCTGGAATTGGTGCCCAAAGCTGCCCCCGGATTAGAGCAAGTTGCTCTCGAAGACTGTCTCGAACTTTACAACCTTACTTTCGACGAGCTCGGCCAGGCGTTCGATTACTTGCTTAATTTCACCCAATATCCCGATCCTGGTTTTGTGGCCAGTTATGCCCAGATGTTTCTCAGCGCCGCCGTTACAAACCAGGACACGTGCATTGAAGGATTTGATAACACGAATGGAGCCCTGAAATCACAAATGCAACTCAGCGCGCAAGTAAATTCTCATATCCTTAGCCCTTGTCTTGCCTTGTCTAAGAAAATCTCAGATCTCACTGCACAATCTCCGGCTGCGGCGCCGAGTCCGATCAGTCGCCGTGTTTTAGTCGGGGATGATTTGCCGGCGTGGTTGTCGGCCTCGGATCGCAGGCTTCTGACGGTGTCTGCGGAAGATTTACGTATCGATGTTGTAGTTGCCCAGGACGGTAGCGGAGATTACAGTACGATTGGCGAGGCCGTGGAAGAAGCGCCTCGGAGAAGCGAGAAGAGGTATGTTATTTATGTGAAGGCGGGAGTGTATCGCGAGAATGTGGAGATCGAGAAGAATAAGCGATATCTCACTTTGGTTGGGGAGGGCATGAACTGCACCATTGTCACTGGTAACAAGAGCGTTGCAGATAAACTCACCACATTTCATACTGCAACTTTTGGTAATCTCCTCCACCCTTCATTCTTCATTCTAATTACATATTTAGCTTATTTCCCCTACATGTTTAGTTTATATACAATTTGTATGCATATGTTGGAGGTTGTGCATTTGTATTCACAATTTTATTTTAAAAAACTATCACTTATATTGATAACTTGTAATATATATGTAATATTGTATTATGCATGGAAAATCAAGAAACAACTGTCTTGTAATCTTGTTTAAGGAAATGGATGGTCCACAATGGTTCACTCTACTAAATCATGTTTCTTTTTCTCGATTACATTGAAGGTGTGTACTGCTTGCATATAAAAGGTCATACATTCTTTACAAAGGGCAAAAGGAATATTTATGCATTTATTGATAGCTTGTTTTAATAGACTATACATTAAAAAACAAATATCATTTTCCAACTTTTGGTAAATCTTCTCTATCTTTTATTCTAAATTACTGTTTCTTTTTTCTCTTATTATGCCAAAGACTTGTACCACTTGTATATAGGAAGTCTGCATATTTATTCACAAAATGAAAAAAATAACATATGTATGTATCGATAGCTTTCAATGATAAGACATATATATAAATTAGAAAATTGAAAAAATCTAGTAATTGAACCTAAAAAGATAGACATCCTACCATAGTTCACTCTTTATCAAATTATATGTCTTTTTCTTTTATTACATAAATATATGTTTCTTTTGTACAACGTTTATATAAGAGAACATGCATCACTCTTAATTACAAAATGACAAATTTGCCAGTGCTAAAGAGTTGTTGTTCAATCAATTGAACATAATTGGTGAGAATAAAGACGTAAGATATAAAAAGTCATGAAGACTCACATTTGTGCCAGATTTGACCTTAGGTAAAATTTGACTTGAGGGATAGGATGCCTTGCAAATGCCTACTTTAAGAATGGCTTTTTTTTTTCTATCTTATAGATGTCCTCCTTGACGAACAAAAAACTTTAGCATGAGATTGAAAGATCATCTTTTCTTGAATGAATGGGAGCCAAAGCCAGCTGTAGCCAAACGTGTTTGATATTGATTTCATTTCTCTACTCCGTGACATAATTTTCTGGTATGCAGCTGTGAAAGGCGGGCGATTTATCGCCCGTGACATAACATTCGAGAACACAGCGGGAGCAGAGAAGCATCAGGCGGTGGCCCTTCTTGTCGCATCCGTTGAGTCAGTGTTCTACCGGTGCAGCATGAAAGGCTACCAAGACACCCTTTACGCTCATTCCCTTTACCAATTCTACAGAGAATGTGAAATCTACGGCACAGTGGACTTCATATTCGGGGACGCAGCAGCAGTGTTTCAGAAATGCGTAATAATGGCGAGGAAACCCATGGAAGGACAGAAAATCACGATAACTGCTCAAGGCAGAAAGACTGCCCACTCAGACACCGGCTTTTCTGTGCATGACTGCAACGTGACGGCTGCTCCTGATCTTCTTCCCGTGAAACACTCCTTCCAAACATTTCTTGGCAGGCCATGGAAAGCGTACTCCAGAACTGTGTTCATGCAATCTTATCTAGATGGTATTATTCAACCGGAGGGCTGGTTGCCATGGAATGCCTCCGATTTTGCCCTGAACACTCTCTTCTATGGCGAGTACAAAAACTATGGAGCAGGAGCATCAGTTGTAGAACGTGTAAACTGGAGGGGTTATCAGATTCTTGAGCATCCTTCACAGGTCATCAACTTTACTGTTGCCCGTCTCATTCATGGTAAAATATGGCTCAAGCCTACGGGAGTCCCGTTCATCGCCGGTTTGAAGCCTAGTCACAAGACTGATAATCAGAGTTAGTTTAGCTTCTTCTTTGTCTGATTTCGGGCCCTTTGAAGTTCTGAGCTTTATATTTCATGATTCTTCCTTTTACATTGTAGAGGAATGATTCTTTTTCAACGGTGATATATTGGATGCCTTATTCCTCTCCATCTATTCATTCTGTTTGCATATTATTTGTGAGGCAGACTGATTGCAGCAACGTCTATCTAGTCATCAGGTTTTCTAATGTTATCAAGGAGGGACTTAGTCTTTTTTTTTAACTTTCCTTTGTAAAAATTAAGTTTCTGATGGCTGCATAGACACTGGCATTTCAAATAAAAAGTGGATTAGTTTCTGTGTGTAACTGCCCTGTCATTTTAGCTCTTTATGTGCTTCATCTATCATTTATATCTTGATTCATGTTTGCCAAACAAATCAATTCTCAATTTTCATGAAACAATCAGAAGATGATGTAACAAAGGCGATTTTTTATCTAGTAATAAATATAAATTAGTGTATTCATCTTTCTTTGTACTCTTTTATTTTGAGCATAGATCAGCAGAGTGTGATCTGAAAAGTTGATCTAAAAGGAATAATTTTTTTAGAAACAACAGCATTCAATATTATGAATTGTGGAAATCTACAATTTTTAAGATAATTTAATAAAACATTTCTTTTTCAGTATTTTACAAATTTTAAAATATTTGGTTATAAATTTTGACTTGCTTTTTATAAATTTTATTTTACAATAATAATGATTTATAGTTAACTTTTTTAATTTATATTTAATATTCTTGTTGTAAAAATTTTATAATGGTTTATTTTTTAATTTTTGAATTTGATAGAGTATATTAATTTATACTATTTTTAATTAATTTAGAGATAATAAAATTGTCATATTAAAATTCATACATTTGTGGTAATTTTCATCTAATTTTCGGCTAATACCGATAGAAAGTCTAAATTAGTGCTAATAGATTTCCACAAACTATAATATCAAGAGATAATGATGTTTCTAGAGTAAATTGTGTTAATAATTTCGGGATCAACATTTTGGATCAACTTAGACGAATCCTTGCATAACTCTCATAAATTAGTCTTCTATTGCATCAATATTCACACATATTTTATACATTCACAATAAGTTGCAAAACAAAAACAAATATCTATAAAAAATTATTTTACTTTCCACTTGAAATTGAACATGCATTAATAATGAGGTCTACAGGATTGAACCTAACTTTAAAATTTAAATTCTAGCACTATTGTGTTAGGAATAACAGTCCACCAACACAACTTAGAGGAGGGTGAATCAGTTGTGAGACAGATTATTAAACATTAAATTTTATAAACTAAAACTTCACATCGAATGATAACACGGTAAATGCCAAAACAATAACACAATCATTTGTTATCGAGGAAACCTTGTTAAAGGTAAAACCCTGGTGGGAATTAGAACCCACAAATGATGTACTAAGAGTATAGTATCCATGTTAAAAGATTTAGCCCTGTTAGGAGCTCATTACAACATTACAGTAAACAGTCCCCGTTAAGGGATAGACCCTGTTAGGAGTCAAGAGTAATAGTGGGCTCACTATCCAAGCACACTGCCCAAAGAGGGTTAAAGCCACCCTCAAGGATTTACAATCCGAACAAGTGTATATAGAAAATATATAATCCAGTGAACTGTCTGATAGAAACTATTTGCTTGGTCAATTCTAATGAAGTACAATGATCATATCCTCTGTTCTACATCTAGCAGTCAATCAAGCTTCACAACTTCTCTATCAATCACCTTCTCTTCATATGCATACATACACACCATCTCCACACCTATTCAAAAGAATAAAAATCTCTCATATATACCCTATTATAGTAATTGATTAGGTCGGCCAATTACATCAATTAAAATACATGAGATATAGTCCAAGATCTGTAATGCATGCTCGCAACTGACATTACAAGCTACATATCTGAAGTCGGCCACAAAATAGGTCTCCTCCAGAATGCACACTACAGTTGACGTCATCATCACTCATACAACTTGCGACCCATCAAAAAATTCTTGAATATGTCTTCTATCACCCCTTAAACTCGCATGACCTGAATCATTATCGCTTGTAAGATACACTAACAACACAGAGACTCACTCTGTCAATCATCATTGTCATCGTCCAGAAACCAGTCTTTACCAAAACATATGTAACTCATCCAATATGCAATATTAAGCCACATGACCTTAGAAATAAGATCATCATACATCCTTCTTCATATCCTCATCTTCTCTTGTTCTTATTCATCCATATAGTATCTGTACACTTATGTCAGTCATCATACAATAGTAATAACCAGTCTGTTCATAGAAATATATGTTGACATCAGTGGCAAAACATGAACGCCAACAATATCAATAGTAGCTAATTCCAACATCATCCAACAATCTCCCCCTTTGGCATTGAATGTAACATATGGGAAAATCCATCAACCCAACAAGTGCTCTCTCTCAATACAATCTTCTCAATATCCTCAACACAAATCTCCTTAAAATAGTAAGGATTTTCACATAGAATCTCTCCCCCTTTGACAACAATGGAAAAGGGTTCCACAACTCTTCATCAAACTTCTGTAATGAGTAGCTTTTTCAAATCTTCATGTCTGTAATAGCCAGGTGAAAAATCCCCCAAATATGTTCTGTAGTGTTCCTGCGATCACTCCCCCTAAGGAGTAGATCCATATATGAAGTCCAGAAAATGATATAGCTCTAAAAGCCACTGGAATGATGCATACCTGCATCAATTAATTACCACAAGGAGGGGTTCTCGCCCCTAGCATACTTCTAAGATGCTCAAAAGCATCTTTTAGCAAAGGTTTAGTAAATATATCTGCTATTTGTTCCTTTGTGCTAACATACTCCAATCTTATCTCCTTCTTTGCTACCTTGTCTCTCAAGAAATGATACTTAATAGAAATATGTTTAGTCTTTAAATGCATTACAGGATTCTTCGACATATTCACCGTGCTAGTGTTATTACAATGGATAATCACTAGTTCTTAAAAAATTATTCCAATGTCCTTCAACATTTATTTTATCCAAACAACTTGTGTACAATTTATAGTAGCAGCAACATATTCAGATTCAGCAGTAGACTAAGCTATATAGTCCTGCTTCTTACTTAATAAAGACACCATCCTTTTTCCAAGGAAAAATGCTCCTCCACTTGTACTCTTTCTATCATCCACACTACCTGCCCAATTAGGATCAGTATAAGCATGTAAAATAAAGTCATCAAATTTTTCATACCATATTCCATACTTTATTGTTCCTTTCAAATATCTAAAAATTGTTTTCATAGCAGCAAGGTGTGTCTCTTTAGGATATGCTTGATATCTTGCCATAATTTCAACCGCATTGGAAATATATGGTCTGTTATGAGTTAGATATTATAGAACTCCAATCGTTCATCTGTACTTTGTCTGAAAGACACTATAAGTTTCATGATTATGAGTAAGTTTATAACCAGTCACCAAAGGTGCCCCAAAAGGTTTACACTCTTCCATTCCAAATTTATTCAACATCTCCTTAACATACTTGGTTTGAGATATAAAATTACCATTCTTATCCTGATTAATTTGCAAACCAAGAAAAGATTTCATTTCACCAATCATTGACATTTCAAATTCATTTTCCTCTCTTTAGAGAACCTTTTACTCATTTCATCATTACCTCCAAAAATGATATCATCAACAAAAAATTCTATGATTAGAATTCCATCTTCACCTATTCTTAAGTATAAATTACTATCTGCATTACCTTTTTTGAAACCAAGATGAAGAAGATACCTCTCTAGTCTTTCATACCATGCTCCCGATGCTTGCTTCAGTCCATACAATGCTTTCTTCAGTTTATAGACCATGTCTCCATCTTCTATTGGAGGAAATCCATTAGGTCGCTCTATGTATACCTCTTCCTCCAAATCTCCATTCAGAAATGCAGATTTCACATCCATCAGATTTACCTTTAAGTCTTTATGTGCAACATAAGAAAGAAATAACCTCACAGCTTCCAACCTAGAAACATGAGAAAATGTCTCTTCCAAGTATATGCCTTCTTGTTGCGAGTAGCCTTTACAAACCAATCTAGCTTTACTTCCTACCATTGTTCCTTCCTCATCCATTTTGTTTCTAAAAACTCATTTAGTTCTTATCACATTCTTGTTTTTAGGCCTTGGAACCAATTCCCAAGCGTTGCTTTTCTCTATCTATTCTAATTCTTCCTTCACAGCTTTAGTCCAAGATTCATCTCTACATGCTTCATCAGTATTCTTTGGTTCAACTTGAGAAATCAAACAAATTTCATCTCTTAATTTTGATCTAGTCAACATTCCTCTATTTTCATCACCAATGATTTGATCTTAAGGATGATTCTTCTTAACATACCTCAGAGTCTTAAGAGTTTCAGTAGTCTCATTTGAGTCATCTTCAATCTCATTATCAATTTCCAAAGGTTCTTCAGGATTTGAAGTGACCTCCTTAATCTATGCAATCTAACCATAGTCATACATTATCTCTTGAATCTGAGACCTTTCATCTATCATCACATTAGCGCTTTCAGTCAACTTCCTCAATCTCCAATTGAAACATTTATAGGCTTTGCTCTTAGTAGAATGAGAAAGGGAGGTACCTTCATCACTTCTAGCATCAAAATTCCCTATCTCATCATCTCTTTTGATATAGCATTTACTTCCAAATATTTTAAAATATTTTACAGGAGTATGATTAAACCATAATTCATAAGAAGTCTTACTTGTACCTTCTCTGATCTGAATTTTTTTCAAGGTGTACATAGAAGTACCAACAACTTCTCTCCAATGAACATGTGATACATTTCCTTCCAGCAGCATAGTCCAGGCAGCATCTAATATTTTTTTGTTCCTTCGCTCTGCTATCTCATTTTGTTGTGGTGTTCAAGGAGTAGATGTATGTCTATATATTCCATGATCTTTGCAGTAGGTATTAAACAAGTCTAAAGTAAACTCACCACATCTATATGATCTCAAACATTTTATCTTCAAGCCTGATTCATTCTCAACTTTTACTTTGAATATCTTGAATTTATCAAATGCCTTAGATTTATTTCTTAAGTATCTAACCCACATCATCCTAGAAAATTCATCAAAAAACAATATAAAATACCTCTCACTATAGTAATATCTTGTTCTTGTAGGACCGCACAAATTTGTATGTACCAGATCCAAGTTTCATTTTGCAGAGTAAGATTTTCTTTTAAAACTGCTTCTAGTCTGCTTCCCCATAACACACTCTCTACACATAGTTTTAGATGGATTCACAATCTTAGGTAGATCTCTTACTGCATTAGTCATACTTGCCTTCACAATATTATCAAAGTTAACATGACAAAATCTTCTATGCCATAGCCAACTGTCATCAACCTTCACAATAAAACAAGAAGCCTCAGATGCATTCAATTCAAATACATTACCTCTAGATTTAGTACCAGATGCGATCAAGTCTCTTGCCTTCCTTCTGATAGAACATTTCCCATCAATGAATCTCAATTGATAACCATTGTCCACTAGTTGTCCAACACTCAACAAATTATTCTTAAGTCCATCAACAAGCAATGCATTACCAGTATTAGTTTTTTCATCCAGAGAAATAGATCCAACTCCAATGATAAGATTAGGAGTATGTCATAAAATCTTACAACACCACCATTATATATTTTCAGAATTAACAAACTTATTTTTATCTCCAGTCATATGATGTGAACAACCACTATCAATAACCTATTCATATTTCTTTTCAACATGGGATACTAAGGATTTTTGTTCATGTAAAGGTTCATCATCCTTAATAGCAATAAATCCAGTCTCATCATAGTCAGTAGCTTCATCATCAAAAACACCTTCACTAGGATAATAACATTCCTTGTCTTTTGGATACTTAGATTTATAAAACCTAGGTTTATTCTTTGGAACCCTTGTAGGACATCGAGATGCAGAATGACCTATCTTGTTGCATGAAAAATATTTCAAAAGTAACTTTCCTTAAAATTTACCCTTACCTCTCTTTTTCCTTCTTGCCACCAGGGCCACAACTTCATCTATCTTCCTTTCTTCTTCTTGTATTTTTTCCCATTTATCAACATATTCTCCAAGTTCTTCTCTCAAGTCACTATTGTTGGTGCTTGCAATTCCTGATAAGGTCTTTTTGTTCCTATGCACAGTCGCCTTGAATGTTGACTCAACTTTAGGTAGAGAATCTCTCGGCCCAATTCTGTAGCCTGAAAATTAGTCAGCTTCCCAATCAACATCTCTCTATTGAATTTAGGTGTTAAAGGTATAATCTCTTCTATAGCTTGTACTTTATTTCTATATGCAAGTGTCAGGGATCTAAGAATTTTTGCAATCACTTATTCCTCATTGTAAGTACTTCTAGAGTTCCTTACGCCAATAATAGCTTCAGTAATTCTCTGTGAATATGATCTAATGTTCTCAGATCATCTTTCATTTTCAATGTTTCCATCATTTCCGTCCAATTTTCTAACTTTGCCTATTTTGTAAACTTATCTCCTTCATACAGTGCTTCCAATCTTGTCCAAATTTCATGTGTAGAATCTAAGTCTTTTTACCTCTGTAAATTCACCTTCAGAAAGTGCACTGATCAATGCTTCCGTTGCGACCATGTTACATGAAAATAAATTAATTTCATCTTCAGTACCTTTATCTAATTCATCCTCAAATTTTATCTATTCCTTTCTTTTTGTAACCATCCATTTTTTGATTCCCAAGCATAGAAAATGTGTTCTCATATTGTTATTCCAACTGTCAAAGTTTTCATGGTCACACTTTAGACCAGGGGAAACTTTAGTGGTGAATATTCACCATTTGGCGAATATCTCATGTCTGCGACTCGCGATTTGTTGAATATAATGTGTAAATCAGGTTGTCCATGTCGCCTAGACTTTATAAATATTGGGTCGAATGCCCAGGCCCATCGTCTATTGGTTTATGTATTCTTATCATTTTCTATCACAATATCGCCAATCAAATTAATTGTTGAACACTATAAATTGAAACATTTTGCCTACAATTTCTAAAGCTTGTCATAATTGGCAACCATATTTGCCAATATGTGGTCGATATTTAAGGTTAGGGTATAGGTTACGTGACATGTGTCTCTATTTTGGAGACTTTCAATGAAACTTTATGACTTTGAAAACTTTGTCCCAAAATAGATTTGACATGTGTCTCTATTTCGGAGACTTTTGGGGGAATCTTTTTGTCCTTTCAAACTTGGCCCCAAACCCCATCGAATAATAATGGTTTCTCGGTATATATGCCTGTCACCATGATTTTTTTCAATAATCAAATATTCGCTATGATTTTATAGAATTTTCATATAATTGAAAAAAAATTGACAGTACAAATAATATTTTTTCTGTTCAAATTAAAAAAATTTGCCAACAATATTAAATTTCCCCCCCCCAAAATAATGGAGGATTCGTCAGTATTTTACACCTTTTCCCAGAAAGGGGTTTCTTAAAGTATTCCCTACTTTAGACTATCCTTCCTGTAGTAATTGATCTTCAGGATCACCTCAAGTTGTTAATATTTCTCTCTAAGGACCATTAGCTCTGATACCAATTGTTAGGAATAACAGTCCACCAACACAAGTAAGAGGGGGGTGAATTAGTTGTGAGACATATTATTAAGCATTAAACTTTATAAACCACAAATTTACATCAAATAATAACACTGTAAATGCCAACACGATAAAATAATCCTTTTTTGTCGAGGAAACCATGTTAAAGTTAAAACCCTGGTGAGAATTAACACCCATAAATGATGTATTGAGAGTATAGTATCCATGTTAGAAGATTTAGCCCTGTTAGGAGCTTATTACAAGATTACAGTACATAGTCCTTATTAAAGGACAAAACCTATTACGATTCAAGAGTAATAGTGGGCTCACTTCCCAGGCACACTACCCAAAGAAGGTTAAAGCCACCCTCAAGGATTTACAATCTGATCAAGTGTATATAGAAAATATACAATCCAGTGAACTGTCTGATAGGAACACTTTTCTTGGTCAGTTCAAATGAAGTATAATGAACATATCCTATTCTCTACATCCACAAGTTAATCAAGCTTCACAGCTTCTCTATCAATCACCTTCTCTTCATACACATACATACACACCCTCTCCACACCTTTTCAAAAGAAAAGAACTCTCATATATACCCTATTAAAATAATTGATTAGGTCGGCCAATTAAGGTTTCCTAAAATACAAATAAACATTTAACCCCTTGCTAAGATACACACGGTATCTAAAACAAGTATACATCAATTACAATACATCAGATATAGTACAAGATCTGTAATCCATGCTCACAATCCATAATACACACTACATCTCTGAAGTCGGCCCCAAAATAGATCTCCTCTAGAATACACGCCACAGCTAACATCATCATCACTCATACAACTTGTGACCCATCACAAAAATTCTTGAACATGTCTTCTATCATCCCTTAAGCTTGCATAACCTGAATCATCATCTCATGTAAGATATACTCAAATCATAGAGACTCACTCTGTCAATCATCACTGTCATAGTCTAGAAACCAGTCTTTACCAAAACAACTGTAACTCATCCAATATGCAATATTAAGCCACGCGACCTTAAAAATAAGACAATCATACATCCTTCTTCATATCCCCATCTTTGCTTATTCTTATTCATCTGTATAGTATCTGTACACTTATGCCAGTCATCATACAGTAGTAATCACCAGTCTATTAACAGAAACATATGTTGACATTAGTGACAAAACACATGAATGCCAACATCATCAGTAGTAGTCAATTCCAACATCATCCAACATATTGCACATTGTTACTAGTCATTATGAACTAATTCTAGGAAAAAATCATTGCGACTTATTACTATATCTTGGCATTTAAATACAACCACTTGTGTAATTGAGAAGAATGTTCATTATAGAGAACTTTTATTTTGATAATTCACTTAAAAATATACTATGAATTGGTATAGGAGGTTAATGTAAGATAACCACAACCTAGCAATTCAACAATCTCATTGAATGTGTTTAAAAATACTACCTTGTTGTATTAACGCAGTCCAAGGCAGGAGAATTCCCCTAAGGAGATGTCCAACCTTGTAGCTAGATATTCACAGCGGAAATGACAAAAAATAATAATCAACACCAACAAATAAGAAACAATGCTCTTCAATTATCATCAAGTTGGCCTGCAAATGTAGTTTACAAATTCTCAATAGACATGCCTCATTACTAAGGACATAATCCTTATTCCCGATCTTCACTATTATATATTATCTATTCTCATTACTAATATTTGCCTTCTAATTCCCCTAAAACAATAACTACAAGCCCACTTATATACAAGATTTTCAGCCACAAGTCGGCTTATTTGATTATAATCCCCAAGATAAAGAAAACTGTACGCCTCTCTCTCTGGTTTCCCACAGCTTTCCAAGGGCAGGGGTTAGTAGCCAAGGTTCACAAGTGCATGCAAATCTATTACGCAGTAACTACTAAACGAATGATCAAAACGTAAGCAATAAA
>MU225940.1:480892-493278 GCA_018584345.1 Thuja plicata
ATTAGTAAGTTTAAATATTTGATTTAAACTATAGGAAATTGAATTTAATTGATTAAATATTGGTAAATAATCATTTAAAGGTTAATTAATTAAATAAAATTAATTATTTAATTAATTTTGAGAAATGGATTAGATGATTTGAGAAATGAATTTAGAGGAAAATAGATGATTAATTAATGATTAAGAAACCATTAATTAATAGATGAAAATTAGGGTTTTTAATGTAAAGTTGCAAGCCTGTCCATTTTAGGGTGTCTACAAAAACATATTACAAACATATATGTAAGGACCTAAATCCATAAGAACACCCCCAAATAGATACATCATGACCCATGAACACACAAGGAGGTCAACCACGTGTATTAGAACATAGAAAGATGCACAATGAAGCTTCGCATAATGTGCATCTCCATTGGAAGCTAAATCTCGCCAACCTGAGTGTTAGAACAGGAAAGCAATATAGGACCGGACCAATCATAAGATAACCTCATCTGGAAACATAGGATCACTCTGTGAAGCTAAACATAGGATCTCCATGATGTCTAGACTACATCCTGGGGATCCCATAAGATAACGAGTCAAGTGGAATTATCACAACTCTAAACAAAGGGAACTACTGAACTAGAATAGAAAACAGGGAAATTAAAAGGAAATGTTTTTGGGTGATGCAAGATTGCTAACAACCCAAGGATTCTCTTACATAAAACACCCTGGGTGAATGGAATATGTTCCATAAGAGGAGATTATGAACATCTTTTAGGATTCAAGGAATAAATCCCATGTGCATTCTTTACCCGCATATATTCTTCATCTGTAGCCATCAATCCCAGTAGTATACCGTCCATCATCAAAAATTGTTCTGCTACTTCTTTCACAACCACTGCTCTAATTATTCAATTGACACCAATTTTTTCTTCCTTTGTCACTCCTACAATCAACAATTAATGTTTTCTTCCTCTTTTTCTATTTGACTACACCTCCGATATCATTCAACAACTCCTTTCTATCTAATCCATCCACAAGATCATGTTGATCATCTAATACCAATTTAGTAACCTACTATTGCAACACAATCTGGTCAACTTTATCCTTTAGCTCCGCTGGTTTAGGTTCATTCATCAGATCCTTTAGCAATTGAACAACCTCAACAATCTTCTTAGCCACCTGCTACAAATCCATCATAGCTTGATATCCTAAGGTGTACGTTCTCATCACACTCAGGTTCTTATCCTTCCTTCCTTCCTCCTTCAAAGTAATTAAATTGAACTTCCTTTCATCCTTCACTATAGACACAACATTCCTTCGAAAATCATGAATAGCTTAAAAATTATATTGCCAACGTCTCTAACAAAATAAGATAAACACTTAGGTTAACCACATCACATAATACCTCATCTTTGTACGGTCCAATGTTGAACTTAAACCAACATTGTTCTTTCACTTTCACCATATGTTCATTCGAAAACCAACTTATCTCATAAGGACAAGCGTGTTTTAGTCTTCTTAACACAAGTTTATGTACCATCTACTCTGATACAAGTTTTTTAGTGGTGCCAATATCCATGGTCACTTTGCAACATTTTTTTCTTATTTACAAATGGTTCGGAACAATTACCTTATCTGAATAGGTTCTGGTTCCTTCTTACTCAACATTACTCTTCTAAACATCAGAGATTCTCCCATCTCTTGTGTAGTCTCTTTCTCATTCAGTTCATCTTCAGCTTGCTCCTCATGTGCTACCAAATTCTTTTTTTCATTTTCCCTTTCCAGAACCAACCAAACATTGAAAAGCTCTATGTCCAACATTCCCACATTTGAAACAAGTACCTTTTAATTCCCTATTTCCAATACCTCTTCCATAAATCTTCTGATCAGGTTCCTCCTCAGCAAGCTTATCCTTACTCTTGTCACCAACTAGTTTGTCTCTTACCCTAGGGACAGTTTGTCTTCACTTCAACTTATCTTATGCCTTAAGGGAATAATGATAAGCATCCTAAAAATCAAGCACTTCTTATCCCTAGAGTCAATTTGGCTTAGTAAGAAAATATACACTCGTTGACTTAGGTACACACCCAATAGCTAATTAGAATATAGACGTCACCAAGCACGCAGTTGCTCTAGTCATGATGTCATATTATCCGAATCCAAACCATAATGGGGGCACGATATGATGAGTATCTTGGGGGAGTTACTATCTCTCTTGCACTTGAATTATCCCCTTTTGGAGGTGAACTGGGTGGCTTCTACTCTATGGATTTTAGTAAGGATCTTCTCTTAGTTGTATCCTTTGTGTCCGTGCAAGTGCGATTTAGGCATATAGCCCCACAAAGCATCTTACTACAAGCAGTCAGGTAAACATGATTGGGACCGAGAGGCCCTACTTTATGTTAGACTTGAGCCAAGTATAAGCTAAAATGACATCCGAATCCCAAGGCTTTGGACCCAAAAAAATTTTTTTTTTAACATGAGTTGGAGTGGTGTGACTTACACCTCGTTCTCATGTGGGTTGTTCCCGAGATATTTTTTCCTCAATCAAAAGACCCATCTAAAAGGTATGAATTACAAGTAAATGGATGGAAAAGAGAGAGTTTGGATTTCTTATTCTTCCTCAAAGAGGAGAGCATAATCTCCTATTTCCCTTTCTGTCTCTGAAACACGCCAAACACTCCAAGTATGCCCAAAAGATTACTTGGTTAAGACCAATGAAAACACTTCGAGGTTCCTGATCTTCCCTATAAGGGAAGAGAGCATAGTCCCCTAGTGTTTTAGCTTGACTCACTCAAGTAATTCCCTGATTAAACTAGGTACCTAAATAACCATTAAGGAAAAGATGGTCATTTGGTTGATGAAGTCATTAGGAAACCTGCAAACAAAATTTTTTAGTAGTTTCAATGAAATCTTTTCTTCTTCAAACATCCTGCAAGCACAAAGCATTAGTAGTTTTCAGCAATAGGTGTGCTAGTGTGACTTTGACAAGCGAATCTTTCACTAAACGTCCTGAAAACATGTGGTAGGATGTCAGACCAGAGAGAAAAAAGACCAACACAAGAATGTTAGGGGTTAGTAATCTAAAATTAGATCAAATAAACCCCTAAAAATATTCTTTGTTTCTGAAATGAAAAAGTACAAAGGAAAACTCTGGTAGGCATCAAAGCTTGTACAACAATCTTAATATCCCCAATTCTAGACTCGTACGATAGTACAAATGTCATAAAACAAAAAACTATGATCTAGTGATTTTTCGTACGAGAAGCCATAAAATATAATAAGACAATGAATGTAGTTTCATCATAATGTCAAAAAATATTTAGAAATAGGAAAAAAACTAGTTTCATGCCCCAGGGTGGGTGCCAAAAATGTGTGTAGTAAATGTGGTCTTTAACCTGAAACACCAAACACTTAATAAACCATTAATTCAAGTGTTAGCATCATCAAATTAAATCCAAATCATTGTGCAAACTAACCTCAAGAATGACTTATTGCTTGCTAGTTGAAGCGAGTTTGATTATTGTAGGATGATCATTAGATTGGCATTTAGAATCAGTGACTAGACAAATCCAAAATGGAAGATTCAAATCATGAGAAAGATGCATGAACTCAAGCATACTTTTCCCTCAAAACCATGGAAATTAAATGCATGGAAACTAACTAAGCTAAATCCACATCAAACATGAAGTAATATAAGCATAAATATAGCTATAAACTAAGGAGAATGAAGTTAGAAAACACAATAGAACTAAGATGCATTAACTACACTACAATGCAAATGGAGGCTACAATGTGGTCAAAATCTAAAACCAAAAATAACATCATAACCTTGCTTCTTCAAATTTCCTCGGGCCTTGAGAAAGAGAAGTTATCATTTTTATAGAAAATTTGTCAAAATCGATGGCCAAGATTGATCCACAAAGGGTGGTTGACATTCATCTTTCTTCAATCCATGTGAGCTTGATCCGGGTGAAAGATCATTGATTGGTCACCCTTGTTTTTTTTGGGGGGAGAATGAGACAAATTTGGCAATTATCCCTTTTAATTTCTTTTTATTTGAATTTTAAGTGCTCACACATGTGTGAGGATGTGTGAATGGTTTCATTTAATTAAAAGTATTTAGGACTTTTAATTAAACCCAATAGTTCAAGCAATTAAGTGATTTGAGCTTTGATTAATAATTTGATTCAATAAGTTGTATTTAATTATGTAAGCAAGTTTGATTAAATGCTCCCATAATTAGGGTCTAGCAATAAAAGCCTTTGATTTAGGATTTCTTAAGGCCAATTAATCAAATTTGGGGTTGTAGGTTTACTAGACCAATCTTAGGTGGTTACAAGGTGAAGTCAAAGTTTGACTGCACCCCTCCAGAAAGATGTTTTTTTATTGTAGGGTGTGGCCTATAAGGTTTGCGGGACTAATCTTAGGTGGTTACAAGGTGAAGTCGAAGTTTGACTGCACCCCTCTAGAAAGATGTTTTTTTATTGGAGGGTGTGGCCAATAAGGTTTGCGAGATCTAGAAGGTCAATTAATTTTGATATCGGGAGTGAATTGCAAGACCATAGAAGGAAGGGGGAATTTTGCAATTGGATGAAAATAGGGGATGGCACACAGAAATAAGATCCTACCTCAATTTTGCACAAATTGGGGAGGAAACAAGGACCCATATGTTAATAAACTATACATTTAAGTACAATATGAAGCACAATCAAAGGAACCATACTAAAGCGGGCCAAAAATAATCCTAAATTGAGCACAAATCAAGTGCTTACTTTTAAGTATGATACATTTAGCTTGCACTTTAGCGAGAGTATGAGGCATTCTCATACTTGCGGTAAAGAAACAGATCAAAGAGAGAAAGATACGAGAGAGATAGTGATCATGGTGAATAAAAGAGATGAAACATCACTAAGATTAAGAACCTCAAGCCCCTAAAAAAATGATGTCAGCTCAACATCTATGCATAAGAATACAAAAACAAATAAAAAACAATAGATACACAAAAGAAATAAAAAAGAGGGTTAGCACTAAAAGACCCCAAATCAATTAGTGAAGAGACCTTGAACAAAAATATCCTATCCACTAAAATCATATCTAGGAAGCTACTGCAAGAAAATAAGAGATCACAAGGAAAAGGGAAAGAGATATGACAAACATGATGCCAACTCCATGATCTAGCCTACTAGGAAAACCATGAGAGAAAACAGAAAGCGACCATGAACCCACAGGCTAGCAGGTTATCTATGTAGTGCTAGGTGTGTGTGTGTGTGTGTGTGTGTGTGTGTGTGTGTGTGTGTGTGTGTGAGAGAGAGAGAGAGAGAGAGAGAGAGAGAGAGAGAGAGAGAGAGGCGNGTGTGTGTGTGTGTGTGTGTGTGTGTGTGTGTGTGTGTGTGTGAGAGAGAGAGAGAGAGAGAGAGAGAGAGAGAGAGAGAGAGAGATGCGCATGGAACCTGCTTTGAGAAATATTATGCTCAAGGGTGGCTTAGGAGATTAAGCACATGGAAAAGCATTTTATTCTACAATGATAAAAAAAGGAGATCAAGATTGTGGAAAAACATTGTCTTCCACAAGGATCTGTAAGGAAATGAGGCATGTGGAAAAGCATTGTCTTCCACAAGGATCAAATAGGAGATCGACCATGTGGAAAAACATTGTCTTCCATGGGGATCAAAAAGGACAAGATCAGGCATGTGGAAAAGTGTTATCATCCACAAGGATCCATATGCGTATGTGTGTGTGGTTAGTCTAGGGACCATATGCTAATATACAAAGAGGGATGTGTATATTCCCCCCTCCTTATGGTGGCAAACATAGATGCCATCATAAGGAAAGAGAAACAAGGATACCTACTTCTAATAAAAAGGAGATATCCTTAGACAATATTGTATGTCATAAAATTAGCCAAGAGTGATGACTCTCATGATCTAAGGGAAATAGATAATCATGAAAGGATATGTCGCTTGTGGGAAGAAACTCTTGAAAGGAAGAGATATTGTTAGCAATTCTGTTAGATTTGCTAAACTGCAAATCTTCCCAAGAACACCTGCATGCAAAGACTGCTACAAGAATGAATACAAAAGAGAGAAAGCTATGGCGGCCGATAGGCCAGAGACTGCAAAAACATGTTGACAGAAAAAAGGCTTCTATATTCAACAATGAATTACATAAATACAATCTCCTTATGAAATACAAAGCGGTGAATCCTTATAAAGGATACCGAAACCCTAAAATGGAAACTCTAAGAAAATAGAAACTGCCTAAGTGAAACTTAAGCACTAAAGAGTAATAACTAAAGATTACTCTAACAAATTCATCTACCTTCAAGAGGATTTCTTGATCAAAGATAACATCTTCACAGTGAAAAGGAGCAGACAAAGAAGAATGCTTTGACTTAGCCCCATATCGCTAGGTGAAATAGGGATTCTTGATGAAGGATAGAAAACTTGGTATCACGGAGTAAAAGAATATGTTTATAAAAAAATGGTTTTTTAAATAAAGAAGTGATAGTGATCAAGGATGCACACATCTTGTATAAGATAACATCCGATTTAAAAAAATCAATTCTTTATAAGAAAATAATTTCACATGATAAACAAATGTCACTGTACTTAGGAAAGAAGATCCTTAGGAAAAGAGAAGAATTTAGAAACAAGCTTGCACCTCAAGTATGAAGGAAAGATAGAATATAAGATACCCTTACTGATAGCCTCAAGATATGTAATTCCAAGTAAAATAATATGGACATGTAATGTAAAAAAGATATATTTAAGCTAGAAAATATATGCAAAGGAAGGAAGAAAAATAAGATGATCATTATAAGATAGGCATGCTCTTTTTAAGACATGCAACAAGAAGCTAAGAATATATGTAAGTATCTTGCGTGAAACAAAAAGCTCATGCCAAATGAATGAACTATCATATAATGATGAAAAATCAAAGAAATAAAAATGAGAAAGGGAATAATGTCACCTTATTTCTACTTAGTGCTCAACCCAATCATAAAATATATACACTTCCATGTAAGGAAGAGATTTTAGGAGGATAATAATCTCGTGAAGGAGAAAGATCCATGAACAAGCAAGTCCATACATGGAAGGACATTGTAGTATAAAAGAGATGAACCCAAAAGAGATAATGGATCCTTTAAAGGAGAGATACAAAAAAATATTCCCTATGTGCTAGATCTTTATAATAAACATGTTCTTTCAAGCAAACATAAGGTTGCAACTCGGGATGTAAATCTCCTAAAAAAGAGAAGATCCTTGTGTAAAACAAAAAAAACATGCAAGAAAGAACATGACACTATAAAAGATGAAAGTACATAAGGGATATTGGATGCATTGGAGAGGAATGACACATTATTCTTCCTAAGAGGTTTCTATTTATATTAGACATGTGATTTTAAATGCAAGCATAAGGTTGCAACTCGGGATATCAATCTCCTGAAAAATAGAATATCCTTTTGTAAAACAACAAATGCATGAAAGAAAGGATGTTATGGTATAAAAATAAACAAGGCAGCAAAGAGAACAAATGGATCCTTTGAGATTAATAAGAGAGTGACATAGGATCCTTTCCCCCCAAGTGAGGAGACAAGGAAAAATGACTATTATGTTACTCACAAAGAATGATAATGAGTCTATAAAAGATAGGATAGAAATGTCACATAATGAAGAGAAACATAATAGGGATGTAGATATATTAGGTAAAATGATCATAAAATATTTTTCATTCATCATTGCAAGTCTTTTGAATAATACCTTAGTCAATGAATTCTTGAATTTTACACTTCAAATCATAACATTCACTAATCTTATGACCATGAATTTGATGAAACATACAAAAGGAAGAATTATTTTTCTTTTGTTTATTATTTTTTCACTTATTCTTCAAAGGAAGAGTAATTAATTAGACCTCAAGAAGCTCAAACAAAATATACTCTTGTTATAATGAGAAAGTGAGAGGAGAATGTATAGATTGATTGGGTAAAGAGGAAGGTTTGAAACCAAAAGTTTCTTTTGAAAATTTTTTCTCATTAGGACAATTTAATGTATAAATAAGATAAGATGCTTCTTTAGGTGGAAGGGGATTGAAATTTGAGTACAAATCAATATCCACACATTCGCTAGATAGAGTGATTTGAATCTCAAATTCAAAGGTCTTGTCCTTGCTACAAAATGTTGATGTGAAGTCTAAGGCTCCCCAATCATCACCTTGAAGAGTTGATGAACCGCCTATTTGTATTGGAGAAATATTTGAAGAAAGAAATGGAGATCGACTAGTGTTGAATTTTTTAAGATCCTTATGTTTTAAGGTTGGATTTGTAAAAGGAAAGACATCAAGGGTATTTTCTGTTAGAATAACTGAGAGGGGGGTGAATATGTAGCCTCAAAAATTAATCCAATAATTCAACCAAACCTTTATACCACAAATATAAAATGTCTAGTTATCTTTAGTCCTACAAGATGTATTCCTTTAAGTAATCTTATTAAATATATACTGCTCTTGGAATATACTATTTTTCTTTTACTTAAGCTTTACTCAATAGCAGATAATGTTTTCCTAGCCTTTACCGAATATCAGTAAATAACTTGGTGTTTACCGATCAATCATGTTTTAGTAATGTGTAAAGCAAAACATCAAAAAAATGAACCATATACACATTTGACACATGGATTTTTAACTTTTAAACCCTATTAAGGGAGAAACCACTTGGGACCGGTAACCCAAACTTTTCACTCTTCTGAAGTGAGCTTGGTGAAGAGTCAACCCTGTTTAAGGTTACAAATACACTGTTAAGTGTCACCTTGTTAGAGGAAGTAAAACTAATAGTTTATCACTTGACCTAGCATTCACTTTTTTGTCAACAAGAAAACCTTTTGATATTCCTTAGGATGTATCTCAATATATTAAGGATGGTTAAATCCCACTCAGTTAAGAGATTTTCTAATCCAATGGTTAAACTAAAATAGTAGATGATATGTTCATTAATACAACTTTGAATTGCAGATTTTCAAATCTATTGTAATTCCATAATACCTCTCTGTTTAATATTCTCTTAGATTCCTTTCACTCCACTTCTTTTTTCTCGGTGAATATTGTTGCTTTTCTGTTGCTCGGTGTCTGCAGAATTCTTGGCTCTATCCCTCAGCCTGTATGATCATCTCTATATGAAGAATTCTATCTTCACTAGAATTATACTCAACATTCATCTCTTTAATTATTAATTACTTGTCTCTTTTTATAGACATGATTTAACCATTCATTCTTCTTGTTTTCTTCGTTGATCACTTCTTGATCCGTAAAGCTCACCATGCTTGCTTTAGTTTTATTCTGTAAATATCTCATTGTTTTTTGGATTAAAATATGCTTTAAATCTCCTTCTTATCTTTATCTTTTAACTGATCTGTAGAAACAAAGAAAACAATTAGTTAACTCTAAATATAGCTCTGTCAGCTAAGTTGTTCTGTCATTTTCTAACTTCAGTTCCCATCGGTCAACACTTCAGTTGTGCTCGATGACTAGTGCAAATAGTTCGAGCATCAACTTCAGTTTTGTTCGGTGACAACTCCAATTATCTCAGTAATGCTTTCTCGGGTAACATTGTCTGTTGGTTAACACTGTGAACTTTTGTGCTCAGGGTTCACTGTCTATTGGTGTTTACTGTCACTCAGTGTATATGATTACCGATGACAAAAACTTTGTCTCTTCAGATCTTGTAGTGTTCTGACAATATGTGTATGATAAATCATACCATATCAAGTTGACATCAATGAAAATACAATACATTAATTGATTTAATGTCTTGCATTTACTTTTCATAGCTTGGTGATCATCAACTTGTCATCTTCAAACATTCAATCAGTTATAGTTCATCAATCTTTCCCTTTGGCATTGATCGCAACATACTACTAACACATTATGAAATATATCTGTTGAAGTCAATCTCTCCCAAATTTATTGTTTTATAACCAATTCAAATATCTGACTCTCGATAAGCTCTTTTAGCTTAGATTTTATTCTTGTAGAGTACTATCTTCATTCTTTATTCCCTTTACTAGATAGATGTAGCAACTTCTAATTATGTCTCTCCCTTTGCTATAGAATCTCTTCTCCCTTTTCTGGATAAATATGCATGGTGAAATTTTCTCCATTACTCTCCCTTAAATGGATTTTCCTTTGAATCTTTCTCCAAATCTTTGCTCTCCCTTTGACTGATGTTCTTCTCTCTGATAGATATTTCATCTATCTCCCTTTAGATGTCCATGATAGATATTTCATATGGATATATACATTTAGTTCTTCTCTCCCTTTGACAGTAATGCCAAACTAAAATATATCATTGTATATATCTTTTCCATCACCAATATAGCTCTGTAGTAGCCAACAATTTCTCTGTTGTTTGGATCAGATAAGTACCTTTTCCTGCACTAATATATCATTGCAGTCTATATCTTTGCTTCCATCAACATGAATGATCTTCTAATAATGTGTAGGCTGATGCAGCCTCCCAGTCAGCTTAGTGACCAATAGAAAAGGGTCGGACCCCTAGTCTCTTCCTTAGGTACTCAAATGTATCTTTTGGCAATGGCTTTGTAAATATGTCAGCTAATTGTTCTTTGGATTGAACATATTCTAGTATCACCTCTTTCTCTTGAACTTGTTCTCTTAAGTAATGATACTTGATAGCAATGTACTTTGTCTTAGCATGCATGACAGACTTCTTTGAAATATTGATAGCACTTGTATTATCACAATAGATAATCATTGGATCAAGAATTTCCATATTCATACCTTTCAGCAATTTCTTGATCCATGCAATGTTAGAGAAATTTGTAGAATCAACCACATATTCCACTTTTATAGTGGATTGTGAGATGCATCCTTTATTTTTTCTTATTTATGTGACAAGTTTGCCGCCCATAAAGAATGCTCCTCCAGTTGTACTCTTTCTATCATCTATGTTTCCAGCCTAATCAACATCTGTATAGACTTGAAGCTCAAATTTTACTGCTTTATTATACCACAGACCATAGTCTTCGGTATTCTTTAGATATCTTAGAATTCTTTTGACAGCAGTCATGTGTGATTCCGTGGGATTAGCAGAGAATCTTGCAACTATTCGAACTGCATGTGCTATATCTGGTCTAGTATGTACAAAATACATGAGTTTTCCAAACATAGATCTATATAAGGTTTGATTTACCTCTGTTGACTTGTCTTCCTTTGTTAGTTTGCATCTGGTTTCCATTGGTGTTCCAACTATTTTGGATTCTTCAATGTTGAATATCTTCAGAACTTCCTTGATGTATTTGGATTGTGTGATGTAAATTCCTGCATCCTGTTGAAGAATCTGTAGACCAAGAAAATGTTTGATCTCCCCAAGCATTGACATCACAAACTCTTTTCTCGTTTCATCAAAAAATGATTTGCATAACATATCATTACCTCCAAATATGATATCATCAACAAATATTTCAGCAATCAGAATGTTATCATCAGTATCTTCTTTTAAATATAGATTATTGTTATCACTTGTTCTTACAAATCCAATACTTATGAGATAAGAGTGAAGTCTTTCATATCATGCTCTTGGTGCTTGTTTTAATCCATACAAGGATTTGTGTAGTCTACAAACCATGTTTCTCTTGTTAGGATAAACAAACCCTTTTGGTTGTTCAATGTATACCTCTTCTTCTAGTATTCCATTTAGGAATGCAAATTTGACATCCATTTGGTATACCTTGATGAACTATAACTAATTGAATTTTTGAAGATGTTAAGTTGATGATCACTGAGCTACAAAAAGTTAATGAAAGACATTAAATCAGTTAATCTATTGTATTGTCTTTAATGTGAACTTGATATAATCTGATTGGTCATATACATATTGTCAAAGACTTCAAAGAACCAAAGAAATAAAGGTTATTTTATCACTGTTGCATAAAAGTTCAGTATACACTAAGTGACAACAAACACCAACAGACAGTGCACACTGATGGATAGAGAACCCCGAGAAGAGTCACAGTGATACACGAGCAAGATACCCGAGCAAGCATTACCGAGAAAAACCAAAGTGATACCCGATAAGAACTTGTTGGTGCCCAAAAATGCTGAATTGGATTTCCTATGGACTTGCCAATCCAATGATGAGAAAAACAAGTGATTTTGGCCAACTAATGGGAATGAACGATTATGATCCTCTTCCCCTATGCTTCTGACTTTGTAGGACCAAGGCGGGTGAACCTTTATCTGAATAGGCTTTTTATAGTAGATAACTTGTGATTGGAACTTTTGTCTCTCAAAGTATGGCAAAGTACTATTAAGATCACAAAACTGAAAACAATGTATTATTTAAAATGTTCAAATGTAATGTTCCAAGAATTTAAAGAATGTTT
>MU225940.1:496571-509872 GCA_018584345.1 Thuja plicata
TTCCTCTATGTCATCATTCTTTTCTTCCCTCAATACTTCACATATTTTCTCAAGAAAAGCTAGTAGTTGAGAATCATGGTAGATTCCTAACTCACAAAGTTTATCCATTAATTCCCTTCTCAGAGGCTTGATATCCGAAGGTATTTCCTGGTAGATCTTTATCATTCTCATGAACAACTGTAGTGCAGGTTCACCTTTATATATTTCCAAACTAAAGAATGTATCCAAAGGGGACATGTTAGATTCTTCCTCCAAAATATAATTTGTCTCTCTTTCCTATTCATAGCACATGTCTTGTTCATAACACATGTTTTCTTCTTCACCATTGGCATCATGAAACATATCAAGAAACCACTTCTCAAACTGTCCCCATGATGAGATGGATTGTGTGGGTAGTGATTCATATACTTGTTTGGCATTATCTTTTAACGTCCTAACAAATAGCCTCATCACCTGATCCTCTGTGAAAACCTCATAATCTTCTATGAATGTATAAAATGCATCCAAGTGTTTTAGTGTCGATTCATCCCATTCTCCATGGAACTTTGGTAGAAACTGTGAAATTTTAGGGGATAACTTATTTGGGATGCACTGAAATCTCCTAAGATCCAATGGACTGATACCATCTGGAATAAAATTATTTCTTTGAAATGATGCCTACATTTGAAAAACCAATCCACCATCTCCTTCTAAGTCTTCTCCCTCAGTAGAGTCACTAATTGAAATGCTTTTTTCAATAGAGTCGCCACCTTCTTATCAGAAGGAAAATACTTACTATCTTCTGAGTTCTTTTCTCCCAGTAAAGTCTCAAATATATAACCAGAGCTTCTAGGTAAAATACAAAAATGTTCTTTTGAACAAGTCCCCCGCAGAGTCGCCAATCTGTTGGTGCCCAAAAATACTGAATTGGATTTCCTATGGACTTGCCAATCCAATGATGAGAAAACAAGTGATTTTGGCCAACTAATGACAATGATCGATTATGATCCTCTTCCCCTACGCTTCTGGCTCTACAGGACCAAGGCAGGTGAACCTTTATCTGAATAGGATTTTTATAGCAGATAACTTGTGATTGGAACTTATGTCTCTCAAATTATGGCAAAGTACTATTAAGATCAAGAAACTAAAAACAATGTATTATTTAAAATGTTCAAATGTAATGTTCCAAGAATTTAAAGAATGTTTGATGGATTTAAGATATGAACTGAATAGAGCAGATGGATATAGTATCTCAAAACTTCAAATAATGAAACTATGACTATAATCCAATAAACAAGAAAGACTAGTGCCTTAATCAACTATGGGCAATAGAGTCAATATCATTCCAATCCTATATTCAACCTCAGAGATAGTTTTTCAAGAAAACTTATCACTTAAAAGGTGTTATGGAATGTACATGCAACATAAAACAAATTCAAAGATATATCAAAAGGGTAATACTTCTCAAATGACAGACCAATTGACTGAGGCCTCAATCAACATAATTTAACCATGCAAAATGAGAAAACCAATTGAAAATATAGACTATGAATCAAATTAGGAAGCATTCACATCAAACTGTCACTTTGAAGAAGTTCTATTGGTTTATCCGAGGGACTAATTGTAAAATGATAATGAAACAATTGCATACATGAAGAAAAATTACTTATCTTTATTGATTATGAAAATAGTACAATAGAGTTCACATTTGCAGTTATTGACCCATCTAATCCATCTATCAAAATTTTATTATTGTTGTATTCCTCTCTTTACATTTTATATTATGTATATATATGTGTTTGAGTAGCTTTCACACCTCTTTAAGGTGAAAAGACACAACCCTTATTACAAAATATTTTGAAAAATCACTAAACTAACTAAAAAATAACTACCTAACTTTTGGATTTGGCTTTGGTCAAAAGTCCAAAAAACATCATGAAAAGCTAATATTTTTTCTGGAAATAGGAAATTTGATTTCCCAAACTGGGTCAGTTTTAGATTTTTAAAATTCAACCATCTTCAGTCTTTGTCGGCATCAACTTTGTAGAAGGTTGAAATTCTAGCATTTTCTGAAGGCTTCGATTAGTTAGTTCAATTTATTTGTGTCATAAAGCTTCCTTCCTTTAATTTTTTTAGTATGGAGAAACTTTATTCTTGATAATGGATTGGAACTTCTAAATTCTCAAAATTTAGGGTACCACTAGAACTGAAAGTCACAGTGTTGCCCGACGGACAGACAACCCCGACGGACAGAGATGCCCGAGGACAACTGAAGTCAAGGCCGAGAAAACAAGGAGTTAAACACCGATCAGAAATGAAAAAAGACTTAGCTTGCATGAGCTAAATATAGATTTAAATATTGGATTACATTGTTTTCATCGACCAGTTAAAAGATAGAGATAAGCTAGAGATTTAAAGCTAGTTTTATTCCAATTTTCAAGAAGAAATCTACGGGATAAAACTAAAGAAAGAAAGGCGAGATTTACGGATCACGTCAAGAACATGAAATACAAGGACTTAGAAATGGTGAAATCATGTCTATAAAGAGACAAGCTATTCATTATGAAATAGAGGATGCTGAAGAGAATTCTGGTGAAGATAATAAGTCTTCATACAGACTTGATCAAACAAGCTAAACAACAGAGCTAAGATTTCTACGGACACCGAGCAACAAAGAAGAAACAAGATTCACCGGGAAGAAAGAAGTGGAGAAAAGGAAAAGAAGAGAACATTGATCAGTAGAGGTATTATGAGCTTACAATAGATCTGAACATCTACAAGTTTAAGTTGTATTTATGAATATATAATATACTATTTCAGTTTAACCATTGATTCAGAAAATCTCTTAACATAGTGGGATTTAACCATCCTTTATATATTGAGATACATCCCAAGGAGTATCAAAAGGTTTCTCATAAAGATATCATAGTGAATGCCAGATATCAAGTGAAAAACTATTAGTTTTAAATCGTCTAACAAGGTCGCACTTAATAGTGTGTTTGTAACCTTTAACAGGGTTGGCTCTTCACCGAGCTCACTTCAGAAGAGTGAGAATTTTGGGTTACCGGTACCAATTAGTTTTTCCCCTAACAAGGTTTCCACAATAAAACTCCATGTGCCAAATGTGTATATGGTTTATTTCTTTGATGTTTTTCTTTGCACATTACTAAAACATGATTGATCGGTAAACACTAAGTTATTTACTGTATTTTTGTAAAGACTAGACTGTTATTCAGTAAAGCTTAAGAAAAAGGATAAATAGTATACTCTGAGCAGTAGTTATTTGATAAGATTATTTAAATGAATACATCTTGTAGGACTGAAGATAACCAGAGGTTTAATATTTTTGGTATAAAGTTTTGGGTTGATTTATTAGATTAAATTTTTGAGGCAACTGATTCAAACCCCCCCCCCCCCCCCTCTCAGTTATTCTAACAATTGGTATCAGAGCTTGTGTTCCTAGAAAGGGAGTTTAAAGACTCAAGCAAAAGATCACAAGATGAGCAAAAGGGATGTGCCTAAGTTGAACAAGGACAACTTTACATCATGGCAAAGCAGGATAAGACTCCACCTATCAGGTATTGGAAATGATGTTACTCAATACTTAGATACTGAATTTATTTTACCTACTAGACCTCCAACAGTTGATCAATTGAGAGAAATGCATGAACACAATTCTATGATGATAGAAATTTATTTCTCACTCTCTAATGTTGAATTTGAAGATGTCCAATCATGCACCACTGCAAAGCAAATGTGGGCCAAATTGAAGCTAGTGCATAGAGGAGATAAGAATGTGCTAAGACCTAAGGCAGAAAACCTAAGAGGAAGGTTTGATGACCTAAGAATGAAAGAAGGAGAAAACATCAGTCAGTATAGCTGCGGGATCAAAGAGGTAGTCAATGCTATCCGAGGAGTAGGAGGTGTACTTGAAGAAGAAACAATGGTAATAAAAATCCTAAGAACCTTACTACATGTGTATGCTATTAAAGTATCTTCTATACAAGAAATGAGAGCAGTAGAAAATAACAATGTCACTCTAGATAGCTTGATTGGTAGACTTATTTCATTTGAGATGAATAACTTTGACAACAGTGTCTTACCATCTATTGAGTATACATTCAATTCCTTTGAAAATAAGTAAATCAAGTCATAAACACACAATGAGAAATGATAGTGATGATAAAGAACTTGATGATATTGAAGCACTAATGGCTAGAAGATTGCAGAGAGGCAAAGGTAGATACAAAGGTAAATTACCATTGGTATGTTTTAATTGTAAAGAGATTAGACACTTTGCTGCTAGATGTCCTACCAAAAGAAAAGATGACAGATCATATGAAAATAATTTTGGCAGAGGTGATGAAAGAGATTACCGAAGAAACCCACAATATGACAAAAGAGACAATCGAGACTACAGGATAAAGGGAAGAAGGCTTGTTACCTGGATAAGAACAAAGATGAGAATACTGACACCGAATCTGATGAATATATTGAGGTGGTATTTGTTTGTTATGAAGGATAATTCAGACGAAGAGGAAAGGTATGTTGAGACTGCACTCATATTTAAGGTTAGTAAAAATGATGTCTGGATTATTGATAGTAGCTGTACTCACCACATGAATGGAGATAAAGAAAATTTTGAAACTTTTGAATATCATGATGGTGGATCAGTAAGAATGGGTAATGACACACCTTGTCCGGTTGAAGGTAAAGGAACCATAATGTTAAATAATCTAATCAGATGTGAAAATGCATATTGGGTGAAAGGACTTAACTATAACCCATTGATTGTTTCACAGCTGAATAACATAGGTCACCGAGTTGCATTTGAGAATAAAAAGGAAAGATCTTTAATTAATCAGGAAGGTTGATTGGAACTGTTGAACCGACAAAAGGTAACCTATTCTATCTTTATGATATTAACACCACTTTTTTAATGGCTAAAAATGAATACATATGGTTGTGGCATAAAAGGTTACATCATGTGAATTTTGACAACATGGTTACGATAAGCAATACAAGGAAAGTAAGAGGCATACCATGCATGTCAAAGCCCGACCATGTCATGTGTAAGAATTGTTAAAAAGGTAAAATGACAAAGTCTAGTTTCAAGAGAAAAACCTACACATCTAATGCTATTCTAGAATTAGTCCATACTGATCTATGTGGACCCATGAGAATAAATAGCTATTATGGAGATAGATACTTCATTCTATTTGTAGATGATTATTCTAGAATGATGACTATTATGTTCTTAAAAGAGAAATCAGAAGCATTCAAGATGTTTAAATGGTATATAAAGCTATAGTTGAAAAGCAAAGTGGAAAAGAACTAAAATGCTTATGATCAGATAGAGGGGGAGACTTTATTTCTGATGAGTTCACTAAATTTTGTAATGAGCATGGAATTTAAAGATAGGTTTCTATGCCGAGAACACCACAACAAAATGGGATTGCTGAAAGAAGGAACATATCCATTGTTGATTGTGCCAAAACACTTATGATTGAGAAAGGCATCAGACAAACATTTTGGAGAGAAGCTTTTACTACTGTTGTCTATACATTGAATAGAGTTCAATTAAAGAAAGACACCTTATGAGCTATGGTATAGACACACACCCAATGTAAGTTACTTCAGAATTTTTGTAAGTCAACGTTATATTTTGAAAGATGATAGAAATAGAAAGCTTGACTCCAAAGGTGAAGATGGAATATTTTTAGGGTATTCTACAAAAAGCAAGGCTTATAAATGTCTTAACAAATCCTCTAACAAAATCATTGAAAGTGCAAATGTCAAAGTAGATGAATTTGCTGAGACAAATGACGAGGAAAGTAGGAAAGAACCAGAAGACCACAACAAGTTTTTCTATAGTGAAGAACCTGACACTCTGCCCGAGTAACAGTGTATTGCTCCTGAGCAACAGAACAATGCACTCGAGCATCAGGCTGCAAACACCAAAAAATCAAGAAATTTCTCAAGATGATGCACCGAGCAATGGAGATCAAAATGATGATCAGAATGATGAACAAAGACCTGAACCGGTACTTGCCAAGTATTTCAGAAGACACCATCCACAGAACTAGATCATAGGAGACAAGAAGGCTCGAATGAGAACAAGAAGTAAGTCACTGAACACTAGATGTTTAATTTGTGATTTTGAGCCTAAATCTGTTAATACTGCACTTGAAAATGAAGAATGGGTCAGTGCTATGAATGAAGAGATAGAGAAGATTGATAAGAATAGAACATGGAATTTAGTACTTAGACTAGATGACAAGAATGTCATTGGTACCAAATGGATATTCAGAAACAAGATAAATGAGAATGGAGAAGTCACAAGGAACAAAGAAAGATTAGGATGCAAGGGGTATGCACAAGAAGAAGGTATTGACTATGGAGAAACCTTTGCACCTGTTTCTAGACTAGAAGGAATCAAAATTCTACTTTCTTATGTTGCATTCAAAGGATTCAAGGTATACCAAATGGATGTCAAATATGCATTCCTAAATGGAATACTAGAAGAAGAAGTATACATTGAACAACCAGAAGGGTTTTTTGATCCTAACAAGAGAAACATGGTTTTTAGACTACACAAAGCCTTGTGTGAATTGAAACAAGCACCGAGCTCATGGTATGAAAGACTTCACTCCTATCTCATAAGTATTGGATTTGTAAGAACAAGTGAAAACAATAATTTGTATTTAAAAAAGGATACTAATGATAACATTCTGATTGCTGAAATATTTGATGATGATAACATATTTGGAGGTAATGATATGTTATGCAAATCATTTTCTTCTAAAATGAGCAAAGAGTTTCAGATGTCAATGTTTGGGGAGATCAAATTCTTTCTTGGTCTACAGATTCTTCAACAGAATGAAGGCATATACATCACACAATCCAAATACATCAAGGAAGTTCTCAAGATATTCAAGATGGAGGACTCCAAGCCAGTTGGAACACCTATGGAAATCAAATTCAAGTTGACAAAGGAAGACAAGTCAACCGAGGTAAATCAGACCCTATATAGATCAATGATTGGAAAAATCATGTATGTTGTTCATACTAGACCAGATATAGCACATGTAGTTGGAATAGTTGCAAGATTCTCTACTAATCTCAAGAAATCACACATGATTGTTGTCAAAAGAATTCTGAGATATCTAAAGAATACTGAAGACTATGGCTTATGGTATAAAAGAGAAGGAAAATTTGAGCTTCAAGTCTATACAAATGTTGATTGGGCTAGAAACTTAGATGATAGAAAGAGCACAATAGGAGGAGCATTCTTTATGGGTGTCAGACTTGTCACATGGATAAGTAAGAAGTAAGGATGCATCTCACAATCTACTGCAAAAGAAGAATATGTGGCTGCTGCTGCAAATTTCTCTAACATTGCATGGATCAAACAATTACTGGAAGGTATGAATATGAAAATTCTTGAACCAGTGATTATCTATTGTGATAATCCTAGTGCAATAAACATATCAAAGAACCTTGTCATGTATTCTAAGACAAAGCATATTGCTATCAAGTATCATTACTTAAGAGAACAAGTACAAGAGAAAGAGGTGATACTGGAATATGTTCAATCCAAGGAACAATTAGCAGACATATTCACAAAGCCATTGCCTAAAGATACATTTGAGTACCTGAGAAAGAGACTAGGGGTCTAACCCTTGTCTATTGATCACTAAGATGACTAGGAGGTTGCATCAGCCTACGGATAATCAGAAGAATATTCATGTTGATGCAAGCAAATAGATGGACTGTTTAAATATATATCAATACACAACAAGGTACGTATCTGCAGTGAACACCAGAATTATTGTATTGCTAATGGAAAGGTAAATTCAAGGAATATATTATGGAAAAATAAAAAGATTTAGTTTGGCACTATTGTCAAAGGGAGAGATGACTTAAGGAAGAGATTATATCCATATGAAATAGCTACCAAAAGTATTCAAAGGGAAAGATGTACTTAATGAATATGGAGAGAAATATATTGCTATCAAAGGAAAAAGAGATATGAATTTAGAAATATCCATCAAGGAGAGGAACAATCATAGGGAGAGAAAACATTAGAGAAGAGATTCTACAACAAAGGGAGAGACATAATTAGAAGTTTCTACATCTATCCAGCAAAAGGAATGAAGAATGAAGAAAGTACTCTACAAAGAATCAAATCTAAGCTAGAAGAGCTTACCAAGAGTCAGACATTTGTATTGGTTATAGAAGAATAATTTTGGTAGAGATTGATGATCTACTACTGATATATTTCATATTGTATTAGTAGTATGTAGTATCTTGCTATCAATTCCAAAGGGAGAGATTGAAAAGGGAGAGATTGATGAACTATAAGTGATTGAATGTTTGAATATGTTAAGTTGATGATCACCAAGCTGCACAAAGTTAATGCAAGACATTAAATTAGTTAATGTATTGTATTTTCATTGATGTAACCTTGATATAATTTGATTGGTCATATACATATTGTCAAATACTTAAAAGAACCAAAGAGATAAAGGTTATGTTATCAGTATTGCATAAAAGTTTAGTATACACCAAGTGACAACAAACACAGACAAATAGTGCACACCAACAGATAGAGAACCCCGAGAAGATTCATAGTGATACCCGAGAAAGCATTACTGAGAAAAACCAAAGTGATACCCAAGAAGAACTAAAAGTCACACTATAGCCCAATGGATAGACAACCTCGACAGACAGAGATGCCTGAGGACAACCGAAGTCAAGACTGAGCAAACAAGGACTTAACCACCGATCATAACTGAAGTTCAGAAATGAAAAAAGACTTTTCTAGCAGGAGCTAAATATAGAGTTAACTATTTGATTACATTTTTTTCATCGACCAGTTAAAAGCTAGAGATAAGCTAGAGATTTAAAACTAGTTTTATTCTAGTTGTCAAGAATAAATCTATGGGATAAAACTAAAGCAAGCTTTAAAGAAAGAATGGAGAGATTGGCGGATCGCGTCAAGAAGAATAAAGACAAGGATTTAGAAATGGTGAAATCATGTCTATAAAGGAGACAAGCTATTCATTATAAAATAGAGGATGCTGAAGAGAATTATGGTGAAGATAAGAAGTCTTCATACAGACTTGATCAAACAAGCTGAAGAAAATAGCTAATTTTTCTACGGACATCGAGAAACATAGAAGCAACAACATTCACCGAGAAGAAATAAGTGGAGAAACAGAATAAAAGAGAACATTGATCAGAAGAGGTATTATGAGCTTACAATAGATTTGAACATCTACAAGTTTAAGTTGTATTTATGAACAGATCATATACTGTTTCAGTTTAACCATTGATTCAGAAAATCTCTTAACAGAGTGGGATTTAACCATCCTTTATATACTGAGATACATCCCAAGGAGTATCAAAAGGTTTCTCATGAAGATAAAACAATGAATGTCAGATATCAAGTGACAAACTGTTAGTTTTAAATCCTCTAACAAGGTCACACTTAACAGTGTTTTTGTAACCTTTAACAGGGTTGGCTCTTCACCGAGCTCACTTCATAAGAGTGAAAATTTTGGGTTACCGGTCACAAGTGTTTTTTCCCCTAACAGGGTTTCCACGTTAAAATCCATGTGTCAAATGTGTATATGGTTCAATGCTTTGATATTTTGCTTTACAAATTACTAAAATAGGATTGATCGGTAAACACTAAGTTATTTACTATATTTCGGTAAAGACTAGACTGGTATTTGGTAAAGCTTAAGAAAAAGGATAAACAGTATACTCCGAGAAGTAGTTATTTTATAAGATTATTTAAACACATACATCTTTTAAGACTAAAGATAACTAGAGGTTTTATATTTGTGGTATAAAGTTTTGGGTTGATTTATTGGATTAATATTTGGGGCCACTTATTCACCCCCCCTCCCCCCTCAGTTATTCTAACATACCTTGAATCCTTTGTAAGAAGCATAAGAAAGTAGAATTCTTACTCCTTCTAACCTAGCAACGGGTGCAAAGATTTCTCCATAGTCAATACCGTCTTCTTGTGCATACCCTTTGCATACTAATCTTTCTTTGTTCCTTGTGACTTATCCATTCTCATTTAGTTTGTTTCTGAATATCCATTTGGTGTCAATGACATTCTTATCATTTGGTCTAGGTACTAATCTCCATTTTTTTTCTTTTCAATCTCTTCATTCATAAAACTGACCCATTCTTCATTTTCAAGTGCAATATTAACATATTTTGGCTCAAAATCACAAATCAAACATCTAGTTTTCAGTGACTTATTTCTTGTTCTCATTCTGGCCTTTTTGTCTCCTATGATCTGGTTCTATGGATCATGTCTTCTGACATACTTAGAAAGTACCAGTTTAGATCTTTGTTCATCATTCTGATCATCATCTTGACCTTCATTTTGATCTTTATTTCTCTATACATCTTTGTGAGCAATTTCCTAATTTATGTTTCTTAGGTGCATTGTTCTGTCATTCGGTAGTGATACACTTTTGCTCGGGTAGAGTATCAGGTTCTTCACTGTAGACAAAACTGTTGTAGTCTTCCGATTCATTTTTGCTTTCCTCGTCATTTTTCTTAGCAAATTCATCCACTTTGACATTTTCACTTTCAATAATTTTGTTAGAGGATTTTTTAAGACATTTATAAGCCTTGCTTTAGGTAGAATAACCTAGAAACATTCCTTCATCACCTTTGGAGTCAATCTTTCCATTTCTATCATCTTTCAAAATATAACATTGACTTCTGAAAATTCTAAAGTAGCTTACATTAGGAGTGTATCCATACCATGGCTCATAGGGTGTCTTATTGGTGTCTTTCTTCAATTGAACTCTATTTAATGTGTAGAAAATAGTACTGACAGCTTCTCTCCAAAATGTTTGTGTGATTCCTTTCTCAATCACTAGCGTTCTAGCACAATCAATAATTGATCTATTCCTTCTTTCAGAAATCCCATTCTATTGTGGTGTTCTTAGTGCAGAAACCTATCTTGTAATTCCATGCTCATTACAAAAGTTAGTGAATTCATCAGAAATAAATTCTCCTCCTCTATCTGATCTTAGACATTTTAGTTCCTTTCCCCTTTGTTTTTCAACTATAGCTTTATACCATTTAAACATCTTGAATGCTTATGATTTTTCTTTTATGAACATAACAGTCATCATTCTAGAATAATCACCAACAAAGAGAATGAAGTATCTATCACCATAATAGCTCTTCGTTCTCATTGGTCCACATAATTTAGTATGGACTAGCTCTAGAATAGAATTAGATGTGTAGGTTTTTCTCTTGAAACTAGACTTTGTCATTTTACCTTTTTGACAATCCTTACACATGACATAGTCAGGTTTTGACATGTTTGGTAAGCCTCTTACCTTTCTCTTCTTCCTTATCCTAACCATGTTGTCGAAATTCACATGACATAACCTTTTATGCCACAACCAAATGTCTTCATTTCTAGCCAATAAACAAGTGGTCTTAATATCATCAAGATAGAATAGGTTACCTTTTGTTTGTTCACCAGTACTGATCAACCTTCCTGTTTCATCGTAGATCTTTTCCTTTTTGTCCTCAAATGCAACTCAGTGTCATGTGTTATTTAGCTGTGAAACACTCAATAGATTATAGTTAAGTCCTTTCACCCAATATGCATTTTCATATCTGATCAGATTATTCAACATGATGGTTCCTTTACCTTCAACTAGACAAGGTGAGTCATTACCCATTCTTACTGCTCCACCATTATAATATTCAAAAGTTTCAAACTTTTCCTTATCTCGAGCTATGTGGCGAGTACAGCCACTATCAATAATCTAGACATAATTTTTACTAACCTTAGATATGAGTGCAGTTTTAACATACCTTTCTTCTTCGTCTGAATCATCCTTCATAGAAAAAAATACTACCTCAATATCTTCATCAAATTCGGTGTTAGTATTTTCAACTTTGTTCTCAGCCATGTAACAAGCCTTCTTTCCTTTGTCCTTGTAGTCTTGGTTATCTCTTCTGTCAAATTGTCAGTTGCTTCGGTAATCTCGGTCATCACCTCTGTTAAACTTATTTTCATAAGATTTGTCATTGTTTTTGTGTTCTTTTCTCTTGTTAGGGTATCTACCAGCAAAGTGTCCAATCTCTTAGGAATTAAAACATACCAATGGTAATTTACCTTTGTATCTATCTTTGCATCTCTGCAATCTTCTAGCCATTAGTGCTTCAATTTCATCATGTTCTTGTTCATCACTATCACTTTCACTATAATTTCTCATAGTGTGTTTATGACTTGATTTACTTACTTTCAAAGAAGATTTGAATGCAGACTCAATAGTTGGTAAGACACTGTTGTCAAAGTTATTCATCTCAAATGAAATAAGTCTACCAATTAAACTATCTAGAGTAACATTGTTATTTGCTACTTCTCTCATTTCTTGTATAGAAGATAAGCTAATAGCATAGACAGGCAGTAAGGTTCTAATAATTTTACTTACCACTATTTCTTCTTGAATTAAACCTCCTACTCCTTGGATAGCATTAGAAAACTCTTTGATTCTGCGGCTATACTGAGTGATGTTTTCTCCTTCCTTCATTCTTAGGTCATCAAACTTTCCTCTTAGGCTTTCAGCCTTAGCTCTCAGCACATTTTTATCTCCTCCATGTACTAGCTTGAGTTTGTCCCACATTTTATTTGCAGTGGTGCATGATTTGATATCTTCAAATTCAGCATCAGAGAGTGAGTAAGCAAATTCTATCATCATAGAATTGTGTTCATGTTTCTCTCTCAATTGATAAACCGTCAGAGATCTAGTAGGTTACAAAAACTAAGTATCCAAGTACTCTATGACATCATTTCCAATACCTAAGAGGTGGAGTCTTATTCTTCTTTTCCATGATGCAAAGTTGTCCTTGTTAAACTTAGGCACATCCCTTTTTCTCATCTTGTAATATTTAGCTTGAGTCTTAAAACTCTCTTCCAAGCACACAAGCTCTGATACCAATTGTTAGAATAGTTGAGGGGGGTGAATTGTAATGTCCCCGCCAGGGAACCCATAAGGAATCAGGTCCATGACCTAAAATTACAATTAACAAAATTTTTTATTTTTTATTTTAATACACTCCTTAACATTATCTATGCTCAAGTCAATTGCACCATCAAAATTCAATTAAATGTTTCCAATAAAAGTCCTTACTTCCCATTTTCATTACAAAGTAATAATAGAAAGGGCGCAAAGTACTTAACTATATATTGATAACCAACATAAATGATTTAATGAATCATTTTTTTGCCACAAGTTTAACTTCCACAAATTATCAACTATAAC
>MU225940.1:514194-604635 GCA_018584345.1 Thuja plicata
AAGTTATGGTGAGTTGTAAGAGGTTCGGTTTAAGCTACCATCTCGAGAAGGATCATTCTCACATATAGCTCTTCCTAATTTCTAGTGAGCATAGCCAGGACTTGACAGGGTTGGAGGGGCATTACATGAATCATTGGCCTCACAAATTAATCTAATAATTCAACCAAACATTTATACCACAAATATAAAACCTCTAGTCATCTTCAGTCCTACAACATGTGTGCCTTTAAGTAATCTTATCAAATATATACTGCTCGATGAGTATACTATTTATCTTTATCTTAAGCTTTACCGAATAGAAGTTTATCTTTTCCTAGCCTTTACTGAATATCAATAAATAACTTGGTGTTTACCGATCAATCCTATTTTAGTAATGTGTAAAGAAAAACATCAAAGCAATGAACCATATACAAATTTGACACATGGATTTTTAACGTGGAAACCCTCTTAAGGGAAAAACCACTTGGAACCCTGTTAAGTGCGAACTTGTTAGAGGATTTAAAACTAACAGTTTATCACTTGACCTATCATTCACTATGTTGTCAACATGAAAACCTTTTGATACTCCTTAGGATGTATCTCAATATATTAAGGATGGTTAAATCCCACTCGGTTAAGATATTTTTTGATCCAATGGTTAAACTGAAATAGTAGATGATATATTCATTAATACAACTTTGAATTACATATTTTCAGATCTATTGTAAGTCCATGGTACCTCTCTGATCAATGTTCTCTTCAATTCCTTTTTCTCCACTTCTTTCTGGTTAGTGAATGTTGTTGCTTCTCTGTTGCTCGGTGTCTGCATAATACTTGGCTTTGTCCCTTAGCCTGTATGATCATATCTGTATGAAGACTTCTATCTTCACCAGAATTATACTTAGCATTCCTCTCTTTCTTTATGAATTACTCATCTCTTTATATAGACATGATTTCACCATTCATTATTCTTTTTTTCTTCGTTGATCACTTCTTGATCCGTAAATCTCGTCATGCTTGCTTTAGTTTTATTCTATAAATCTCTCCTTGTTTTCTGGATTCAAAATTTAAACATTCTTTAAATCTCCTTCTTATCTTTAGCTTTTAACTGATCGATAGAAATAAAGAAAATAATCGGTTAACTCTAAATATAGCTCTGCTAGCTAAGTTTTTTTGTCATTTTCTAACTTCAGTTCCCGTCGGTCAACACTTCATTTGTGCTCGGTGACTACTACAGATAGCTCAGGCATCAACTTCAGTTCTATTCGGTGACAACTACAGTTACCTCGGTAATGCTTTCTCAGGTATCACTTGCTCAGGTAACACTATCCGTCAGTTAACACTGTGAACTTCTATGCTAGGGGTTCACTATCGGTTGGGGTTTACTGTCACTCGGTGTATATGATTACCGACGACAAAAACTTTATCTCTTCAAATCTTTAAGTGTTGTGAAAATATGTGTATGAGTAATCATACCATATCAAGTTGACATCAATGACAATACAATGTGTAATTAACTGATTTAATGTCTTGCATTTACTTTCTATAGCTCGGTGATCATCAACTTGTCATCTTCAAACATTCAATCAGCTATAGTTCATTATTTTCCTCTTCAATATGTGTATGGTCCTGCATGATAATCGGGTTGCATAACACCTTTTCCTAAAATTGGTGGTTTGTTTTGAGGGTTATCTTGAATGGTATTGACTTTATCAAGTTCTTTGTTCTCAAAAGAATTATTTTGAAAAGGCAGAGCATAAAGAATATCATGCTCTACTTATAAGGTAGTTTTATAAGAGGGAAAATCATAACTTTTTTGTTCTTCATATCTAGAGGGAAGATGAGTCAAATAGAGAGGAGAAGTGCAATTAAGGGAATTGTCAATAATATAACCTTTTTCATCACCAAATCATTCTCTTTCACAAAGGTAGTCTCATGAGGAAGGCACATATCAAGAAGATAATCAACATCATTCTCTAATGGCTCATCTCAAAGAGGGATATCATTGAGAGAAGGCTTAAAAAGTAGGTTCTTGCATCAACATGTCCTCATGATGGAGAGAATATTTGGGAGAAGAATCAATGATTGGTTCATAATGAGGATTATTTTAAACCCTAAATCCTTGTATCACATTAATTAACTTACACTAAATTGAGAGTTTAGGAGGTGTGGAGGAAACTATAGTAGAGATGAGGACATCAAAGGCTTCATCTAACATATCAAAATCTTCACTACTTGATAGATCATCAAAAGCAGTAAAGTTTTGGACAAAGAAATCAGATATTTGGTAATGAAACAAGCTAATATTATGAAACAAAACACAAAATGAACTAACAATGTAGGAATAGGAAATATTTATGGATTTTTATTGTTTTGAAAAATGCAAGAATGAAAAGGACATACAAGAATGAAATGGATCTATAATACTGAATAACACAATGCATACAAGCTAGATCTAGAAGCACAACATGCATACAAAGGATATCTAACCACCAAAATCAAAAGAGGAAATGCCATAAGTTGGGTTCACCAAAATGTATAGGAGAAAATGGTAAGCAATGCTAAGGTAGATATCACTCACCAAAATCTTGCTATAAAATTGTGAGAAATAGACAAACCCAACCTCTTTGAATCTAATCTTGATTAGCATAACCCAAGATGATGGGATGAAAATAAAAAAACCTAGATGCAAAGGGAGGAGGATAAGGCCTATTTCCGTTACTAAGAAATTAATGGATTTGAGTAATTGATTAATGGAAAAGTATAGATATGAAAAGTAACTTAGGATTACATTAGCAATGATAGATCTGAAAGTAAATACAAGATCAGGGAAGAATTTGTGCACCTTGAAATTAATTAGGAGGTTATGAGCCCTGAAACAAAAATTTCCAGCCACGGGGAGGTCACTGACTGAAATTGTTTTGTATCTGGGACCCTAGCACCTATAACTCCTGACTATGAAATTATGAGCCTCTAATGAAAAAGTCATTTTTTCAGGCACAAGTCAAGATTAAACTACACCCCTCTGTTTGTGACAATGTACTTTCTTATTCTGATCTTTGAGATGACCCCAAAAATGCTCGAATCCAACTCCGTAAATCCCAAAACTTGTTCCTACACATAGAAAAATGGAAATTGTTTCTGGAAGGGGGCCTTGCCTTGGTCAAGCTTCAGTTTAGCAATTAACCTTGAATTGAAATGAAGTAAGGAATGATGACGTGTAACAGAGATTAGATTTGAAATGAAATGTATCATACAATGTAGATACTCTTACCTCTTCGAATGTGATCAAGAATGTTGATGCAATAGCTCTAACTCCACACAAAAACCAAAAGGAAATCATGCAAGAAAAAACCTTATAAAGATGTTTTTTAAATCGCTAATAAAGGATTGAGGAATGAAGAAATGATGCCAATGTTCTTTCAAGAAACTCCTTTGGTTGGCCTCAATGGGGAAAGAAGCTTAATCTATGGAAGACATCTTGAATACTTAAAGACTTGAATGCCACTTGAATTTGCACTTGGATACTCAATACTTTGCTTGATTTCTTGCTCAATGGTTGCATGCTCACAATAATTATGTGGTTTTCCTCATGTGTATGTATGCTTCTAGATGTATAAACAAAGGAAGAAGGAGATCCTTTTATAGTGCACTTGAAAATAGAATAACATTGGCCAACCATAGATCTGGAACCCCTATGAATGTACCAAATAGGACCCAGAGCCCAATCTCAAATCTAAAACCCAAGGGTGAAGTCAAAGTTTGACTACACTCCTGGGAGGTGCAGTCAAAATTTTACATCGCCCCTCTAGAAATATGCTTGTTTTTTATTGGAGGGTGTCGCCTATAAGGTTTGCAGCATTCGGAAGGTCATCTAATTTTGATGTTAGGAGCAAATTCCAAGACCATAAACAAAAGATGGAATTTTTCAATTACATGAAAATAGGGGAGGATGCTTAGAAATAAAATCCTACCTCAATTTTGCACAAATTAGGGAGGAAACAAGGACCCATAAGTTAATAAAGTGTACTTTTAAGTTCAATGTGAAGCCCAATCAAAGGAACCATACTAAAGCAGGCCAGAATGGTCCTAAATTGAGCAGAAATCAAGTTCTTACTTTTTAGGACGATACAATTCCATTTTTTTCTTTATGTTTCTCCTCTTGCATGTTTCCCACCTCCCCTATACACTATAGAGTGAGATGTGGGGCAGGTGATACACTTGACTAGCTCCTCTTGTGCAGTGGATTCTATGTTTTTGCTTGTTGTAATGTGCTTCCCCTGTGATGTGCTTCTTGTTATATAATTTCTTTATATCTTTTTAAATATCCCTTATTTCTCTATTGGCGCAAGGTGATAAATAAATTGAAATGTCGTAAACATTCCTCTATTTGTATCTCACTTCTTCTATATGTTGTTAAATGTTATATCGTGCATGTGCCACTATTTGTAAATATGCCTTTGTGTTGTCTAATTTGGGATGATGAAAAATGGTAGCTACCTATTCTTTTTGGTCTATGTGATGTCGGCCCAAAAAGGCTCTTCTTTTTAACTCTTACATGACATTCTTCCATTATATTTTGTAGTTATATTACCTTTGCGAGATGATGACAATTCATTTTGATATAATATTTCATGTATTATCATATGATCATACTGATCCCAAAGTTAGTAGATCTCTTCCATGCACTCTCTTTTTTCATGTGTTCATTTCCCTTGATTTGTCCATTTTTGAGAGCATCTCATAGTGGAAATGTTTCTCGTGGGTGCATGTATGCTCCATTAGAGCTATTGTTTATGTTAAGGCATTTGCAATTTCTTTAACATGGGGGCATACACTATGCTCCATGTTTCACATTTTTCACACACATACACAATGATTCAATGCAATGTCTCTTGCAGATGACCAAGGAGACAATGCTTTCCTTGTGTTTATCCTTTTTATTGGACCCCTTACAAGAGACAAGGCTTTCCTTAAGGAGTGATCCTCCTTCTTTTATCCTTAAGGAGACAATATTTTCCTTAGGCTTGAATAATTTTCTTGATCCCTAAAGAGATAATGCTTTCCTAAGGCATGATCATTCTCTTGTTAGATTCCTTAATGTGCACAATGATTTCATTAATGACTGATCATTTTTAATAGGTTGACTAGCATAGCACAACTTGCTAGAGCTTCGATGTCTTCTTTTACAATGCTTTCATTTTTTTGATTCATAGTAAGACAATCTCTTACTAGGCTAGTGATCACACTTCTCTCAAGTATTTCCTTTCTCTTTCTTTCGAGAAACTCCTCTCTTATCTTGGTTTCAAATTGGATGAAGACTTGAGTCACTTGGGGGCTTGATGCTTCTTTGTCTCCTTAACCTTGATAGGATCATTCATATGCATTTATCTAATTTACCGTGAGCATGAGCTTGTCTCATACTCCCTCTAAAGTGGGGGCTAAATTTATAGTCCTAAAAAGTTAGCACTCATAATTGGATGCTTTAGGACCTATTGCGCCTATTTTGGTAATTTCGAGGTCTGAATGTATTTTATGCTTGATTCCAATGACCTATATTTTCTTATCCTGTACCTATTCACTATCTCCAATCTCTCGATAAAATTTGAGCCTATTTTTCTTGGGACACGTCTCCAATGGAAATTTGTCCCTAGGGTTTGGGCCCAAATTTCGCTCGGAGCCCAATATTAGGGTCTTCTTTTAAGGTTTTCAATTGTGGTTGCCCTAGAATAAATTTGAATCTTGAAATGGGGGATTAAATTAAAAAAGGACCTCCTCTATCCTCATTTGGCATAATTTAATCAAGTGCAAGCATTTTGGCAATCAAGCTATCAAGATTTCAAGCTAGCAAGAGTAATTGAGGATGTGGATTCTAGATTTGAAGGGAAGCATCCAATTCAAGATCTTCAAGTTTCCATTTCTTGAAGATCCATAAAATCAAAGGCAATCTTCTCTAATTGATGCAAGTTTCTCTCCCATGATGGCCAAGTAGAGGAATTCTCAATCAAGCAAGAAGATTCATTCATCCTTCCCTCTCTCCTTCTTTTTATGTGGTTATCAAGCATATCTACATTCTTGATCTTGGAGTGGAAATAATAGATCTATGCATTTGTTAGGGCATCCTTGATCCTACATCACCTTCCAATGTCAACTCTTCATATTTCAAGTACAATTAAGAATCATCATGGATTTGAGTGATTTCTATATCTTTTCATGAGGGTTTATGCAAGGAACGGGTTATAAAGCTATGATTTCAGATCTGAGCAGTACATGAATAGTTGCAAATCCTATGAAAATTTCATATGAAAGTGCCAGAATAGATCAATTTTTGTCTTATCCCTTAGGTACAAATCATTCTTCTCCCTATCCCTACCATTTTTTATTATAATTTATGGAGCATGTCATTTTTGTCTTTTGATTTTTGTTTCTATCATTTTTACTTCAATATTAGTTTATATCAGTATGTTTTGATTTGATTTTTACTGAATTTTCTAATAAATCAATTACATTACATAATTATTCTCATTTCATTTCAATTCCATTATTTAATGAAGGAAAACATTATTTCCAATTAGTGCTTGAGTCACCTCTTGAGCCTATTGGAGATATTCTTCCTTCCTAGTCTACAATTCACGAAATGGGAAAATAATTCACTTAGCATATTATATGTTGCATTGCTCCCCACCATATTTCCTATTTTACACTAAAATTAAAGGTAGCCTAGGTAATATAATTGAAAATTTTGGTTGTTGTACTTTTCTTGTACTAAAAAAATCAAGTGAAAATGCTAAAAAAATGTTCATTTAGGTATGTGTAAGATTATGACATCAAAATAATGTCTCCAAGTGGGAATGAAAATTCTCTAGAAAATAGACTTATGTACTTTCTTGTAAAAAATAGTAATCAAAGTTATAGGAAACTGAATGTAGTTCATGAAGTTACTATTTTTGTTTGAAAACTATTAAATTAAATTTTATGAATTTTGGATATCTCAATGAGATGCCACTAATTTTTTATGAAAACAATAAAATGAATTATCATTTTATTCCAACTAAATATGGACAAAACATAAATATCAAAATTTGGATATAAATAAAAGACATGAGTGGATGTGATGCATGTTTTTATGATTCTTTTGTAAATGAATAATTAATTATGAATTTCAATTATTAAAATTTTGTTCAAATATAAAAAATGACCAAGATATTCAATTAGCTATTAAGGAAAGTCTATTCAAATCCTCAAAGTTATCTCTAATGTATAATTCTATATTGTTTTTTATATTAACAACAACCAAAACAAGGGGTATAACCCAGAAAAAAATAGGAGGCAGAGCCTCAAAGGGACCAGTTACCACGCAAGAACAACACAATAACATAAAATAGTCAGCCAATCCCTTCCCTTAATACCAAAAACAACATCCAAGAAAATTGAGCAAAAATCCTACTCCCCAGTAATAAAATAGAAAAATATTAACCCTACTACAAGAATAAACTAAACTATCAATACCAACAGTATCAACCTGCAAGGCTATATATAAACCAAGCATAAGTATCAACAGTATTAAACAAACCCATAGGGTTAAGAAAGGAGTTTTATAACCCAAAACCAAAAAACCAATAGTGAGAATGAGAAACCCAACGTATCTTCTAGACCCACCCGGGCTTTGAATTATGCCTCGCTGGAGCGGGACATGAGAAACTAGGTCCAGTCATCAGCTAAGAACTGGTACAAGTCCTTCACCCCATCATCAGCCTTGCCCTCCTTGTTTCTATTCTCCTTCTTCTAGTTTAGAAGACAAAGGGTGGTGGCAGAAGAATGGATGACTTTGACGAAAAACTTGGCCAGTCTGTTGTAACTCCTGCTCAACACACGTTTAGTTCTTCCTTTATCCTTTTGATCTCTTCACCATTGGCCACACAACCAACACAAGAAATCATCGTTATGTCCTGCTCTCAACCGTATTGGAGTTTTTTCCCTTGTGTTTAGCGTAAGTATTTTCTTCCTCCATTTTGTGGGGTGGGGAGGAGATGGTTACAGGGGAGGCTCTTTTATTGCCAACATTCTCCCCAAGGTCAGTAAGATCAATATTATAAATTGCAGAGACATGGGTCAGAACCCCACTATTATCCCTCTCATGTTCCTCACTCCCACAGTGATCCTTGCACTCAGAACCAGAGTCTTCCTCCTCATCATCAATATACTTTTCTCTCACTGCCTTCTCTTTTCTCTAGGGTTTTGCGGCAATCCTCTTCGATCTTCAAGGGGTATCCCCATACTCAGCATCAGACTCCACGAGGTGGAAACAAGGTTCAATTTTGGCCTTCTTAACTTGAGCAGGAGTATCGGGCTGAGGACATTTGTTCTTGCAACCAGAGTTAGAAGGAGTGGTCATTGGGGAGGAATAAAGCAGGTTGGCGAGGAGTCTTGGGTTTTTTAGAATTCTTCCACTTTTCCAGAGGGTTCCATAGAATGGATAGGCAAGGTGTGGACACCCTGGAAAAAGATAGCATGAGGTGGGAAAAGCGCCAGGTGGAAATTAAACAGTCTGGGAATGAGGCCCTGGTGCAGGATGGTGTAGTTTTTGTTTTTCCCCTGATACTCATGAGTTTTCCTAATATTGGGGCCCTCAAGAGAATGAAGTAGAAAGAAAGGTAAAGAAATCAACTCCCTATGATAAAGATGATTCAATAGAGGGAAATGATAGTAATATAAGACCCTAAATCTCCCTTCAAGAGTAAAGTATTTCATTATGACCAAACACACCTGGTCCCAAGGTTCTGAAAGCGCTTCCCGATCAAAGCCATTGTGGTTTTTAACAAGTTCCTCATTCTTCCGAAAGAAGCGTTTAAGGATGGTTTCATCTGACATCTTGGTCATCTTTTTTCATTTACGGCCTTCTATAGTGAGCCCAGTGGCTTGCACAATCACCTCCTCATTGATTTCAAAAGAGATGCCTCCCATAGTAACCCTCCTGTCATTCTAGCTATTGATGAACTGCAGAGAGAGATTTTCATCTGAACCAGTCATGGGTTCCAAGTAAGGAACCACACCACCTTCGTTAAGAATCATCCACACGCGAGGGTTATTATGAATGGAGACCTCAATTTTATCGGGCTCAATGTGGACCATATCACTTGCCATCTCTGGGTCAGCCTCCGAATTGTCCAGTTTGTTGGTGTGAGAAAAAAATAGAATATGGAGCCTCTAGGTTCTACAAAACTTGTTGTTTCTACATTGGAATTCAAGTAAACCCACCATCGATGGTAATTATTATTACCAATCCCATTTTCAAGGACAATCTCGTGCCAGCAAAGTAACACGTGAGAGAGAGATAGCGACGACCGATTTCCAATATCGATAATCATTTCCCGATGCGTAAACTTAAAGGCATTGATGTAATAATGAGTACAATACTTATTGTGACTCATGTCATTAAAAATCATGAGAACACCAAGGCTCCTACTATCCTCGTCATAAATCAAGGCGCTACAAACCTGCCACCTCACATTGAAAAATGCATCATGGTGATTTGACCCCCAATTAGTTGTTACTCTATCCTCACCCCAATTTGATTTTTAATTCAAAATAGTGGGTTCTACCACTTGAATGCTAGCAAACCAGCCAACCATCCAACAAAGCAAAGGATTATATATTGTTATTCTTGGTCTTATATAATTATGGTATGAATGGATTCTTAAATATAATTTAAGTTAAATTCATTTTTTATGAAAAATATATTAATTTCATGATGTGATATTGCTATCAAACTGTGCAATTTTTGAGTCAAACTCATCAACCCATGTTTCATGAGTAGTTGTTCACAAGAACCTATCTCTCGTGAGAATGAATGGAACACTTAGCACTCATTGCATCTAGGTGATGCTCATAGAAGTGAAGCAACATAACTTTGTAGGAGGTCACCCATCCCAGTATTACTCCAGTTTAAACATGTTTATTAATTTCCTAATAGCAATATCACAATTTGATTTGATGTGGAAAATATCTACTTTTTAATTTCATGATATTATTTCTAAATTTTATAATATTCTTATTTATTATATCTTAAACTTAACTTTGAAAAAATAATTAATAATAATTAAAAAGAAAAATTATAATTTTAAATGATTGCTTTTTGAAATCATATTTATCCAAAGATAACAAAAAGACCAATGCAAAATCATAATGAATCAAATTATTATTATTATTATGACAATACTACCCATTATATGACAACGTCAAGTCAACATGATTAACACTCGTAAAAGCAATAATTGATACTTTCAATCCATTTCCAAATGCTTTCCATTTTTTATTAATTTTTAAAATAAAAGTATACAATAATTAATATAATCAATCCATTGCTTTCCAATTTTCATCAATTATGATTTTGAATAAACGTGTATCCAGCATTCTATGGCACGACGAGAAGAGAGATCAATCATTAGGATAAACATCAGTCTAATAATGACTCTTATCTTATGAGAGATACTCATCCAATAAATTAAAAAAAAATTTCTCCCGTGGACCTCAAAGCGTGTAAACAATTTATTTAACTTCAATCTGCTTTACATTGTACTTGACGGAGACTTCATAAGCTTAAGCATCGTGCTTCCAGATTCCTTCCTGAAAATGACATTCCTACTTTAACTTCTCACCACCCTCTGGAATAAGAATTTCTTTTTACTTTTTCCATTTTTCTTTTTCTCAAGAATAAGAATTGCCGAAAGTTGCGCAAAATCCTTCTCCAATCTCTCTGGATAAATTCTACAATTTATATATTTGGAAACCGAACTTCTATTGAGGGCAAAGATCACAGATTCTAAAGTTGAAACCACGGAACAAAGTGCAAAAGAAAACCGAACACTCAAAGACAAAATGTTAGTCGGCCTGGTGACTTACTTTTATAACCTAAAATTATCAGCAAGTTACACAAACATTTTTAACTCGAAAGGATTATAAGCTAATTCAAATGTTACAGTACTTCAGTTTGGACAATGAAGAACCAAACTTTTATGATGTGTCAAAATAGTAATCGTTAATAGTAAAGAGAAAAGGACAATAATGAAAACAAGCATAAAAATGATGCGACACAATTTACCAACACGAGTAGGCAAATCGTAAACCCCCGCCACCTCTCCCTCCGTCGTTTTTACTAAAAAGACGGTGCCACACACGATGGCTTTATTATTACAAATGGAATGCTTAATACAATTTTACTGAACTATTCGTTTACCCAGATAAATTTCAGTCAAGTGGGATTTTAGAATAGCTGCAATGGCTTTAACAAATTCAGAATGACAATTCAATCCTTGAGCAAATACGATCCCCATATTAACAATTGAAATCCCTCCCAAAATTACCAGATTTTTGGCCTACAATTAATTAATACAAACAATTACCAGCGGCTACCATACGTTTACGAGAATCAGAACTTCAGTCCGGATTGAAATGAAATCCCTGTGGGAGGCAACCAGTTGTTGCCATGAATGAAATGAGCAACTGTAAATGGTTTTGCTTGTGAAACATTCAATACGTGATAACCTGGCCATTTGACCCGTCCCACAAGTCCTGCGCTGGGTCCATAATTCATGTACTCACCATAATAGAGAGTATCCAGGAAAAAGTTAGATTGATTCCACGGAACCCAACCCTCTGAATGAACAATGTCATCCAGAAAAGATTGCATGAACACAGTCCGCGAGAACGCTTTCCATGGCCTGCCAAGAAATGTTGGGAATGAAGATTTCACAAGACTGTAGTCTGGAGCAGCCGTAATATTGCAGCTGTGAATAGAAAAGCCAGTGTTCTGGTTGGGATCCTTTCTACTCTGAGCCGTCACAGTAATTATCTGACCTGGAAGGGGTTTTCTCGGGCTGATTTCGCAGCCTTGAAAAACCGCGGCGCCATTGCCGAATATGAAATCCACTGTGCCGAAAATCTTGCATTCTCTGTAGAATTGGCGCATTGAATGAGCGTAGAGAGTGTCTTGATATCCTTTCATACTACACCGGTAGAAGACAGACAGATCGGAATCTACTCGAATGGCCACCGCCTGGTTTCTGTACGGCCCGGCTGTGTTCTCGAATCCGATGTCGCGAGCAATGAACCTTTTGCCTTTAACAGCTGCATTTGCCAAACCAGAACAGTTCGGAACGACTTGCTGTTACAGATGTATTTAGCAAACTAATAATATGTTCTAAAAAGCATTTAACAAAGCGATAAAAGAACTTTTTTTTAAAATTTGGGAAAGGGCTTTTGGGCTAGTACGAGTATAAAGAGATCATTTACAAGGATCTCTTTTCGTTGACGTTTTAGTCAGACCATTGGCGGCGAGTCTCAAAATTTTGTGTTTAAATCTACTAACTTTCAATGGTCTATAATTATGGTAGTGTAGTTTTCAACTTGGTATTCTAGTATACATTTCAATCTTAAAAACAATGATCGCGAAGCTCCAAAAACCATAAGCAAAAAGCACACTATTTTTTTCTTGTAACGGAACAAAAACTAATAATGCAAGTAAAAGAATAGTAAAATTTACGACACGAACCGAAGATTGCAGAACGGAAAGTGGTCACTCCATCAAACACACTTCTGTTGCCTGAAATGATGGTGGAATCCATTCCGTCGCCAATCAAGGTCACATTTACCTTCTTTTTCTTGATCTCAACGAATTCATTGTATATCCCTGCCTTAATACGGATGACAAACCTCCTGTTGCTTTTCTCTGGACAAGCTTTGATGGCCTCAGTAATCGTCGTGTAATTTCCGCTACCGTCCTGGGCGACCCACGCGTCCACTTGTAGAACCCCCGGAGAGGCTTGGAGAAGCCGGCGATCCGGCGCCGATAGCCATGCCGGAAAATCTTCATCCTCTCCGTCGGCCATAAGACGGCGGTTGTGGAAAGGCGGCTTAAAATCGTCGACGATAGCAGTGAGATCTGAAATTCTCTTGGCCATGGCGAGAGAAGTGCTCATCAGATCGGAGATTCGCTCGATGTGGCTCTCCAGCTGGGACCTGACTTGTCCATTTGTCGCCGCCAATCCTTCAATGCAGGTGTCCTGATTTGTAAGACCAGCACTGAGTAAAGTCCTCACATTGCTGCCCACAAAACTCTCAGCTTTGAAACTGAAATCCATGGTGAATTCATGTTCGAGGGCTTCAGTGAGCTGGTCTAAGGTATCATCCAACAGTTCTATGCAGTCTTCAAGAGCGCTCTGTTCCAGACCGCCGGAAACAGAGGCCGCCAAACCCAAAGCCCTTACAGAAGTTCTTTCAACCAAGCCAAGGGAAGCTTTTACTGCAATATTCACGAGCTGGGAAGGACGTGCTTCCGGCCATCCGGGTAACCTTGCAATTGTCGAAACGCACAGCTCAGGATCCGCCGCACTCTTGCATGCCGAAGTCCTGAATTCATGCAAGCTTCGAGTTCTCTTCCCCGAGCTTCCACTGACGATTCTGGAATCAAGGCCGTTCGATGGGACGAATCCGATGGCCACGCACATCACCACCGCCGCCACCATCATCGCAGTGGCTGCCATGATGATCACTCTCCGCCGATCTTCAACTTTCCCTGGCATTATGGAACTGGAAAAGTGTGATGAAAAATTATGCTTCTTGACACTGAATGAGAGTTTCGTGAGGAGTCGGGAGTTAAGTAGAATGTCGGTCGGCCCACAGTAGTGAGGGCCGCTGTAACTATGACAGCTGTCATGCACATGCGTTTCCCGATGCCGCGTGTTTAGATATCAGCTTGGCGTCATTATGTATTCCTTAGAGGGGCTTAAGACGACAAAATAATGCAAATTATTGATCTTCCTTTTTTACTATGACGTGGAAGAGTGTTCTGTTAAATGGAAACAGAATAAGAAATTACGAACACCCACGCCGAGAACTATCAACCCATTGGATATGCTATTCCGAAAGTCTCGATTATTTTATCGAAGTAACCCAGTATACGAAGTGACGTAGAGGAGAAGAGCGAAATGGTTCGAGGTGAATGATTTGAAGTGATAGGCATCAAAAGTAACCGGGTTCGTAAGTTATAGGTCGAAAATATCAATAGTTATCATTGATATAGAATGGTTGTGGAGGTGCTCAGAATCAATTGTCCAACTTTGTTAGTGACAATTGGCCGTTAATATTGAGGAATTCTTTTTTTTTCTTTTTCTTTTTCTTTTTTTCTTTCAAAGTTAATAATGGTACAATTAGAAATGGTTTTTTTTTTATTTTTGCATGTATGATAGATTTCGTAACATTCGTCTTTATTATCGGTAAGTAAAACAATAGTTATAAGTGGTTAAGTCGTATATAAAGATAACAAATAAAATTTGTTGCAATTTGTTGTACTATTTTGGAGCTCAAGATGCAGAGTCAACTATTGGTGCTCCTTCCCTTAATCGAAATAACTAAAAAAGTGGAACATCAGTTTGTAAAAAATGTCTTTACACCAATGAAGAAATTAAAAATCATGTGACTGAAAATTTTAGAATTGTTATCTAAACAAAAGCGAATAATTGTCTATCCAGCAATCAAAATGCAGGTTTCACCTTATTTATTAACTAATTAAAAATTAAAAATGTTGTTTTGATTTTTAAATTAATTAATAAATACCTTCAAATATGTGAATGGGCATTCTAATTGTTGGATAGACACTTCTCAAAACAAATGGGGTGAAAAAAAACTTGATAATTCAAAAAGTTTAGGTCAACTAAGGATCATGTTGAAATAATATATTTGGGGCTATCAAAAAGGGAAAATGAGGCTATTAGTTACACAATTGAATATAAATCATGTTAATTTACACGTGAGAGGTAGATAGAAGATAACCAATAGAACTTGAGAAGGATGAGATTGTATATTCTATAATAGGGAAAATGCCCCAGTAACTGTTAAGGGGTCTAATAACTGTCCCCTTTGATCCCCCAATTACTAATATTAAAGAGTCTAAAACATGATAACTCATATACCAATAGCCAATCACACATGTACTAATAACCGATCATTTTTTAGCTTTTTTATTGGTAATTGGCCCATTTCTGCACCACTATTGGGAAATTTTGTAACGACTAGGACATTTGACCACAAGTACTGGCATTTTTAGTGAACAACTATTGTTGAAGAACATAGCGGGAATCGGGCAAGTGTTTCAAAATGGCACTTTTAGACCACTTTGCGCTTCACGATCCCTACAGAGAGGTCCATGAAAACCCAAAAGCCAAAACCTTAGCTTTAAGCACTTCACTCACCTACAGAGGTACACCAAAAAAATTGGCAAAATCTTACTTATGGTTTAGGAGTTCTAGGTGCGCGAAGTTAGCTTAGGCGCCTAATGGATATTTTCCCCTAATGAAAACGTAAAAATAAAATGACACTTTATCATAGAATATGTAACTTATGAAGATATCTATATCTAATAAAAAAATAGTTTAAAGATTGACAACATATACTAAATATTTGATATAAAAAAATTAACTAAATGATCAACTTTTTAATCAAACAAAATCTCATACCTTTAGAAAAAAAATACATAATTTTTAATTCCATAAATTCCTTAAACTATTTAATCTCATGACCCTCTTTATAATCACTTATCCTTTCATTCCTAATGCTTAGATTATTTTATCGAAATAACCTACCGAGTTCAGAAAAGTGACGTGAAAGATAAGGACGAGGTTGATTTGAAGTAGAAGAAATGGGAACGGGCTATACAGCCGAAAACATGCACCTGACATGACCATGGGCACCAAACACTTAGCCCCAAACTCAATGAAGTATATAGTACACCGACATACAATCTGTGGACGTTGAAATAAATTTAGAAAAAAAGGTTCCGCGTAAGGGCCCGCTAGGTGAATATGGTGGACAGTAAGGCTCATGATATCGCGGCGAGTACAAGTTTAGGCTGTCATGGGCTGTCGAATGCATTCCAACCATACACATGGAACAAAATTAAGCCCGGCACTGTCCAACCCCATATTAAATACCATGCGGAAACACATAAAGATAGTGAATGATTAAACGACGAACTGGAGATTTCTCCAATTTAATATTAACATATAATTGAAAAGATAAAATTGACTATTGAAATCCCCACAAAAAACGATCCCAATATTACAAATTACAAATTGACCAGAAACGATCCCCATATTACAAATGGAAATGCCCCCAAAAAATTTAATATTTGTGGCCTACAATTAAAAAATAGTAACAATTAGCAGTGGCAGCCATACGTTTACGAGAATCAGACCTTCAGTCCGGATAGATATGAAATCCCCGTTGAAGGCAACCACTTATTGCCATTAATGAACTGAGCAACTGTAAATTCATTTGCCTCGGAAATATTCAATACGTGATAACCTGGCCAATTGACCCGTCCTACAAGTCCTGCGCTGGGTCCATAATTCATATACTCACCATAATAGAGAGAATCCAGGAAAAGGTTAGATTGATTCCATGGTACCCAACCGGCTGGCTGAACAATGTCATCCAGAAATGATTGCATGAACACAGTCCGAGAGAACGGTTTCCATGGCCTGCCCAGAAATGTTCTGAATAAAGATTTCACAAGACTGTAGTCGGGAGCCGCCGTTATATTGCAGTCGTGGATAGAAAATCCGGTGTTTTGGTTGGGGTCCTTTCTGCTTTGAGCTGTAAGAGTGATCATCTGGTTTGGCAGCGGTTTCCTCGGGCTGATTTCGCAGCCTTGGAAAACCGCAGCGGCATTGCCGAAAATGAAATCTACTGTGCCGAAAATTTTGCATTCTCTGTAGAATTGGCGAAGGGAATGAGCGTAGAGAGTGTCTTGATATCCTTTGATAGTGCACCGGTAGAAGACAGATTGATCGGAATCCACTCGAAGCGCCACCGCCTGGTTTCTGTATGGCCCAGCTGTGTTCTCGAAGCCAATGTCGCGTGCAATGAAGCCCGGGCCTTTCACAGCTGCATTTGCCAAACAAGAACAGTTCAGAACGACTTGCTTTTACGGCTGTACTTAGCAAACTAATAATATGTTCTAAAAAGCATTTCGCAAAGCGATAACAGAACTCTTAATTGTTGTTTGGGAAAGGGTTCTTAGGCCAGTACGAGTGTAAAGTGATCATTTGCAAGGATCTCTTTTCGATAGCGTTCTAGTCACACCATTGGCGGAGTGTCTTAATCTTTTGTGTTTAAACTACAGTTCAATGCTCTAATAAATGGTCATAGGCATGGTAGTCTAGTTTTCAAGTTTGTAGTCTAGTATCATTTCAATGGCTTTATCATCAAAGACTTTGTTCAAGTCACTAGTTCAATGAAGGTCAATAGTTTATAGGTATAGTAATCTAGTACTCTTGTTTATAGTCTAAAATATTCTATCTAGTCTAAAATATTCTAATGGTTTACCATCAAGAATATTATCAAGAGATCCTCAAGCAAGATCAGTAGTCTATAAGCTTAGTAGTCTACTTTAGTTTTTAGTCTTGTATCATTGAAAAAGAATATTAGAGGAGAGCCTCAATTCCTAGAGTGTTCAAATCAACTAGTTTAAATGGCCCATAGTCTATAAGCATAACTTAGTGCAGTACCAAGCTCAATTCCTAGAGTGTTCAAATTTAATAGTTCAATGGACCAAGAAGGCCCCTAGTCTATCAGCATAGTAATCTAGTACTTGGGTCACTAGTCTAGTATCATTTTAATGACTTTACTATCAAAGACTTATAGAGAAAGTGTTAATTCATCCAGTAATTCAATGTTCCAATGAAAATCTATAATTCACAAACATAGTAGTCTAGTACTCGAATTTTTAGTCAACCATTATTTCAATAGTTTTACCGTCCACTAATAACAAAGAGTCTCAATCAATAAAATGTTCAAATCTACTAATTCAATAGTTTATTAATAGCCTATAATCTATGAGCATTACACATTCATGAGCATTACACATTCTACGAATAGTTAGTAAAAGGAGACAAATGACTTCCAAAATCAGCAATAGTGGAAATTCAAACTTTAATAGTAATACAACAATTTTGTGATTTCACCCCTACATTACACCACTTATAGACAAAACAAAACCCTTTTGGTTAGCAATGAAACTTCACCCCAAAGCTACACCACTTATAGACAAAGCAAAACCCTTTCGGTGAGCAATTCGTTAATAATAAGCCAAAGGGAATAATTATTTAACTATAGCTATACAGTAGAATAAATTCATAGCAGTTGAGGAGGGGAATGTCTGAGCGGGTGGGAAAGCATAAGTCAAAATATTATTGTAAAGCAAAAGCCTGCCAGACGTCGATTAGCGAAAGTGCTAACACAAATCTCACAAACAAACATTGCGAAGCTCCAAAAGCCATAAGAAAAAAAAGCACTTGAGCATGTTTTCTAACGTAACAAAAACTAATAATGTAACTTAAATAAAAGTAAAATTTCGACACGAACCGAAGGTTGCAGAACGGAAAGTGGTCACTCCATCAAATACACTTCTGTTGCCTGAAATGATGGTAGAATCCATGCCGTCGCCAATTAAGGTCACATTTGCCTTCTTTTTCTTTATCTCAATCAATTCATGATACGTGCCTGCCTTCACACGGATGACAAATCTCCTACTGCTTTTATCTGGACAAGCATTGATGGCCTCAGTAATCGTCGTGTAATTTCCGCTACCGTCCTGGGCGACCCATGCGTCCACTTGAAGAACTCCCGGAGGAGCTTGCAGAAGCCGGCGATCCGCCGCCGATAGCCATGCCGGGAAATCGTCTCCTGCCATAAGACGGCGGTTGTGGAAAGGCGACTTAAAATCGTCGATGCTAGCAGTGAGATCTGAGATTCTCTTGGCCATGGCGAGAGAAGTGCTAACCAGATCGGAAATTTGCTCCACGTTGCCCTCCAGCTGCGACCTGACTTGTCCATTTGTCGGCGCCATTCCTTCCATGCAGGTGTCCTGATTTGTAAGGCCAGCGCTGAGTAAAGTCCTCACATTGCTGCCCACAAAACTCTCACCATCGAAATCCATGGTTACTATGTCTTCCAGGGCTTCGGTGAGCTGGTCCACGGTGTCATCCAACAGTTCTATGCAGTCTTCAAGAGCGCTCTGTTCTACACCGCCGGAAACAGAGCCCGCCAAACCCATAGCCGTTGCAGAAGTTCTTTCAACCAAGCCAATGGAAGCTTTTACTGCAATATTCACGAGCTGGGAAGGAAGTGCTTCCGGCCATCCCGGTAACCTCGAAATTGTCGAAACGCACAGCTGAGGATCCGCCGCAGTCTTGCATGCTGCAGTCCTGAATTCATGTAAGCTTCGACTTTTCTTCCCCGAGCTTCTAATGACGATTCTGGAATGAAGGCCGTTCGATGGGACGAATCCGACGGCCACGCACATCACCACCGCCGCCACCACCATGATCGCAGTGACCACCATGATGATCACTCTCCGCCGATCTTCAACTTTCCCTAACATTATAGAGCTAGAAAAGTGTGATGAAAAATTATGCTTGCCTCACACAGAATGAGAGTTTCGGAAATTATGCTTGCCTGACAAAGAATGAGAGTTTCGGGAGGAGTCGGGGAGTTAAGTAGAACGTCGGTCGGCCCACAGTAGTAAGGGCCGCTCTAATTAGGTCAGGTGTGATGCAAATGAGATTTCCGATGCCGCGTGTTTAGGTGTCAGCTTGTCGTCTTTATGCCTTCCTTAGAGGGCTTAAGTCGCAAAAAGAATGCAAATTATTCATCGTCCTTTTTAGTAGATGTGGAACGGTGCTGTGTTAAATGGAAACAGAATAAGAAAAAATTGCAAACACCCACGCCGAGAATTATCATTCCATTGGATATGGTCTTCCGAAAGTTTCGATTAGTTTATCTAAGTAACCCAGTACGGGAAGTGACGTGAAGGAGAAGAACGAAATGATTCGAGCTGAATGATTTGAAGTAGGTAATAGGCACCAAAAGTAACTGAGTTGGTAAGTTATAGGTCGAAAATATGAGTAGTCATCATTGGGCTAAATTGCTGTGGAGGAGGTGTTCGGGGAAAGAATATTTATTTTTTTAAACTCAAACTTAATAATTACATTAGTGGTACAATTTTATTGGTGATAATAACATATAACAAGCTTGACATTTGTGGATAAGTATTAGATATATGTACAATTCTTTTGGTTGTCAAAGTGAAAAGGTTATAGTGTAATTAGAAATGACTTATTTGTTTTAATTCTTGTATACATAGAAGATTCTAAAATATTCATCTTTATCACTTAGAATCTGAAACAAAAGCTAAAAGTAGTTAAGTCACATATAAAGAAAACAAAAGAAATCATTAAAATTTGACATACCATTTGGGAGCTTAGGGTGCACAAAGCTAGTTGTAATGGTTACTAGTGCTCTTTCCCTTGATCATAGGAAGAAAAAATGGATGAAGCAAAACAACAACAAGACAAGTTCAATATCAATTTGCAAAAATACCCTAACAGAGATGAAGAAATAAAAAATTGTGACTGAAAATTTTAGAATTGTTGTGGGGAGAAAACGAACAATTGTTTATCTAACAACCAAAATGTATTTTTGACCTTATTTGTTAATTACCTTAAAAAACAAAGTTGTTCTAATTTTTAAATTAGTTAAAAAAATTTAACCCAATATGATTAAGGGTGCATTTTGATTGCTGGATGGATCCTTCCCGAAATAGATGAGGCAAGTGTGTTAGTTGTGCAATTGAGGAGGAATCACATTATTTTAGGTGTGAGAGCGATAGATAGAAGATATCTAAAGAAACTTGGGAAGAGTGACTAGCTTGCGTACTTTCAATAAAGGACCATAAAAACAGAATATGATACTTCATCATAAAATGCACATCTTATAAAGATATCCACACCCAATTTATAACAGATTGATAGTTGACAACATACTCTAAATATTTGATGAAGATAAAATAAACCAAATGATCAACTTCCTAATCAAAATTAGTAATAAAAAATCCAACATAAAAAAGAATCTAAAGATAAAGTAAAATGTTTCTTAAAATCCTATCTCATGACCGTCATTAAAATCTCTTATTCATTCATTCCTAAAGCTTAGATTATTTTATCGAAATAGCCCAGTCCAGAAAAGTAAATACTACACCGACATGCAATCTGTGGACGTTGAAATAAATTTAAAAAAAAACAGTTCTGCGTAAGGGCCCGCTAGGTGAATATCGCAGACCGTAAGGCTCACGATATCGTGCCAGTACAATGTTAGGCGGCTTAATAATGACAACGTAGACCAAGCGGCAGAATCTCATGGCGTATCAAATCCGTTCCAACAACACACATGGAACAAAATTAAGCCCGGCATTGTCCAACTACATATTAAATTCCACGCGGAAACACATAAAGATAAAGACAGTGAATGATTAACCGACGAACTGGAGATTTCTCCATATTAATATTATAATAAATTGAAAAAAACGATAAAATTGACTTTTGACTAATCGACCCATTAAGGGATTTCATTTTCTATTATTTTCAGTTGAAGAGGATAGATAGAAATGGTTACAGAGCTATAAATGCCTTGGCCCACTTCAATTTATGAGTCGCCGTCATGTTATTTAAATCAACGTTTAAGTACAATCAATTTATGATTTGTCTTTTAAAGGCACTTAAAGACACGCGAGGGAAAGTATAAGAGATTCTTATCTTGGGAATTGAAGTTTCCAAGGAAATAAATCTTCTAATAGAATAAATTTTCCCATAGAACTAAGAAAAGTATATGCCAATAGTATTAAGGCATTGATTCACAACTAAAATCTTAGTGTCCTGAATTTACAACTGGTAAACTACCAAATCTTCTCAATCCTTAACCAGCGATTACATTTAACACGTCAACAAAATTGCATTGGTAAGGTTTATTGTGAAATTCATCGTGGAAATGTGTTGTCGGAGTTGGTTCTTGTTAGAGAAAAGAGGAGCAAGTGAACACTTAGAACGAGAGTCCCCTATAATATGTTTCAATAATGAACTAATTATAGGCCTGACAATTGGACAACCCGACGGATAGGGGTCTAATTGGATAGCATTTTTTAACACTAAGGTGTTGATCTACCCACGCTTGTGTTGTGCACCTAAGGATATGATATAATAGTGTAAAGTTTAGTGTTTTTTTTAAAAATATTGAGTAAAGTTGAAAAAATAAAAAGGGATTCTAATAGTCATGCATTTCTGGTGTATTCAACCCTTCAATTACTAATTTTTTAGGAGCCAAAAAAATGATAACTAAAAGTTCATTAATAAGTTTCACATGTACCAATAGCCGATCCATTTTTTGTTTTTTTGGTTCATAACTGACTCATTTGTCCACCACTGGAGGGACATTTGCCTACAACTACAGGGACATTTGTCCATAAATACTGACACTTTGAATGGTCACTTTTGACCCTTTGATGCTTAATGAATTCTACAAGGAGCTTCGCTAATACCTAGAAGCCAAAAAATAATTTGTCAGTAGGTAAGTCATATAAGGAGAACAAAAAAAAAATTGTCGAAATCTGATGTATAGTGTAGGCTCTATAGGTGCACGAAGTTAGCTATAATAGTTACGGTACGCTTCCCTTGTATAAAAGAATAGCATTTCAAGAAGTGGAATCGTAATAAGAAAAACAAAGATCAAATACAAATATTATCACGAAACTAAGATATGTTCATATATGTCTATTACAATCAGCTACAACGCTATTATTATGAAAGTTCCACTATAGTATACTATTCTAAGTTCATGAGAGGTCTAAAATGTAATTTTTAAGATGTCAAATAAATCATATCTTTAGAATAGATTAGACTTTTTCTATTATTGATTCAACATGTAAAATAAAAATAAATAAACTTGATAATTCTTTTTAAATTCATAATATAAAAAGTCAAGATTGAACTTTTCCAAGTTTGATTAGATTAATCAACATTTCAAATGAATATAATTTGTCATGAATTACTTTGTATTGAGAAATAATATTTGTGGGAGTGATAATTTATATTAAATGTTAAAGTCAAAAAATTATGTGTAAAGTAGAATATAATACTTACCTATATTCACAATGAAGGGATATGATTTTGATTGAGATGTAATTTTTAATGTCTCGCCATGGAACCCATGAGATATTAGCCAAGAAATGTGGGATAATATTTCCTAATAGCAACAATTCACATAACATTGGCAAATCACTAGCACAACTATGCTCAAACAACAAATTGAAGACGCCTTGTTGTGAAGCAATGACACACAAGCTGAAGACTTCTACTCCACAACACCCACCAACCATAGAGAGATGTCTGGAATAGCTTAAGGATTGCCAAAAAAGGGCTTTGACCTTCATAAGACTAAGCAAACAATCTCCCCAAGCTTAGGTTTACTAACCGTAAATGCATGTAAAATGATGCAGAAGATGCCATAATTTGTCAATTTGGCACACGTATAGACAAGTTCTAAAATTTTAGATTCTCAAGACACAGAGATCAACTTTTTATACAAATTTATGTCATTTGAAGCCTAAAAATTCTTATTGTTTGAAGAATAGAAGGACTACAATGCTCTTGAAAGACTATAACACCTAGCTTAGTTGTTGGTACGTGTACAATAGAAAAATAGAGGCAGGGTAGTTGATCATATTTCCTATTGCGGATTAGGAGGGAAGATGACCCAATAGGCTCAAGTAGGACTTAACTGCTAAGTGAGTGCAATGATCTTTCACTATAATGTATTAAGGTGAGTTGATTTAGACGAATATGATTGGTTGATGCAAGATAGAGGGCTAAATAAGAAAATATGACAAGTTACAACAAACAGAGACTAATAGAAGATAGATAGGAACTTTAAGTGACTTGAAACAATAACTAGACAATAGTACTAACCTGTAGTTTCAGTTTGGAGCTAAATTACAGGGTATAGATCGCCTTGGGCATTCTATACCTGGGTACAGATCGCCTATGCTGATGTATACTATGTACTTTTATCTGAAACTGCTATGCCCTGCATACCCGTCCCTACATTTTGTGTGCAAAATGTTGGGTCTCCCTTTTCTCTTTTGGCTCTTGCCTTATTTCCTCGTTTTCTTTGTTTCTTCTCCAGGTTTTCCTCCCATGAGGTTTGTTTCCTCTTTGCTTTTGTCTTTCATGTCTCCGGGACCCGGTCCCAGAGTTTGTTCTTTCCAGAGCCAGATTTTGGACTCCGGGATTCTCCGCCACGATGTCTTCTTCTAGCAAGAAGGTATGGTCATGTGGAATCCTCGGGCCCATATTTTGGAGCTTTGCCTGTTCAGGAGTTTGCAGGAAAAGAGGTAATTTTCTTTTACCTTGGGTATAAATAGAAATTACAAGCCACTTTTACAATTACCACGATTAAAACACTTGTGCATTTAGAGCGATTCTTAAGTGACTAAACTGTGATTAAGTTGTGATTACTCTGTGCTTAGTGGGTTGTTGCCAGCTAATTCGAGGTACCTGCTCGTGGTCATTTGAAGGTAGAACTTGTTACGAGAGTGCTCCTGGTGTGCTCTTTCCCTTCTCTTCTACGGATTTCCAAGTAGGTTCTTTGGTTTCCTACTATTTCCATGTTTTCCTTGTTCCCTTTTGTTCTTTGGTCTTTGTTTGTTTTGCTGGCTATCTGTTTCATGCTTTATTTTTGGTTCGCCTCCCATTGGTGGGTTGGCTCTGCGAAAGGGTTGTTCGCCCTTTGCGCAGTTTTAGATTAATGTCGATAATGTACACTGTCTTAGTTTGGTTCGTGTATATATGTGTATAGTTGTATAAATTTGTAAAAGCTTGTAAATGTTGTATATCTTGTGTATATGTGTTTTGGCCCTCGGCCCTCTATATTTTTATGTATATATATCCTGTATATCCTTTTGATCTCACGAGTCCCTCACGTTCTGTCATGTGTTTTCACCGATGAGACTGAGCTAGTTGAGACAGAGTCGCCACAGTTCGAACTCAGCACCTCGCTGGTTCGAGCCATGGAAGATTTCTCTCTCCTCCGTCTCATCACCTTAATGGTGGGATTAATTTCCCATGAGCGGGCATTCAAACCGTGTGCCATCTAGCATTTATTTTACCCCATGTCAGCCCACTTGTCGCTATTTAATGCCTTTATGTCGCCTGCCACCTGACCACGTGCCAACCCACGTTAGCCGAATACAGTTTCTTACTGGTCACATCAGCACGTTAACGACTAGATTATCCGGGTTCTGGGCCCTAAACAATTCTTTGTCCTGCGTTCCCCTTTATCATTTGGTTTGATTTTCCCCGGAGTCCCACTCACATTTATTACAAGTATTCTAGGAGTTTTTGATGTATGTTAACACTTGTTGAACAGGTGTAGGGTGGTGACAATTTCCCTGGAGTTCTAATATTCTTTATATATATCACGTTCTAACGGTCCTCCGGTCTTGCAGGTTGCGGATAAGTTGATCAAAGATGTTTGAAGTCATCACCCCTCCTTCCAGCCCGGAGCTACCTACCACATCCACCCGAGCGGCCACCAAAACTAAGGCGGAGAGGTTGTTGGAAAAGCTTCCCTTGACCTCTAAATATCCCAAGGATGGTGCCATTGTGGGATCAAAGATAGAGTCCAAAGTTCAAGAAATAACAAACATAGGGCCTGGACCTTGGGCAGAAATGCAAGGCTTGATTCAATCCATTTACAGGTTAAAGGCCACCGGAGACAATCTGGCCACTCAGATCATCGCCTCCGACATCATCAAGGCGATAAAATTTCCTTGTTTGGTGCAATCACCGAAGTTAATACTCCAACTAGCAACATTGTATAGTGCGCCAACTCGGACCGTCCTACTTTTGGATCCCCGACCACTGCAGTACCCAGCAACAATCGTCACCTTGGACGCAACAACTTTCACCTTGGGGCTAGGGATCCCACAGTTCAATGGATCCATTATCCGGAATTGACTCCAAACATTGCAGGAGTTTGAAGGCGCTGAACTTATTTCCCGACAACATATCAACAACCACTAGCTAAAAATCCAAAAGAGGGATTGCAAGAGGATGAAGTTGAAAATTCCCCGCGGGGAGTTCAAAGAGCCCATTCAGGTAGGCATTGTATTTTTATGCAGGATCTTTGGATTTCCCCATGCCTGAGATTTCTCGGCATGGATGTACTACTTCCTATATTGCATCACCACACGTAGTTAGACTTTCAACTGGGTGGCCCTCATATCCAACTACATGGACAAACAACTGAAGGGGGTTGTCTAGAACTCCAAGTTTTGTATGACATCATACGTGCTATGGGCGCTAGCACACCAAAGAATGGCTTTTCCAGGCTTGGGAATGGTTGGAGATCTTGGAAACGGCTTGGTCCAAATGACACCGTGGGATCATTATCCCCAAGTGCAATGGGAACTCAATTTCTCAAATTTATGCCAAGTAAAGGATGCTTTCATTTACCACAACATTCTAACACTTACTCGAGATTCTGGGTACCGACTATCACAAGCGGCGATGACTCTGGTCAGCTCCTATGGCCACTATTTCATTCAATTCCAACATCACACCTACATTCAGGTGACCTGCTTCAATGGGAAGCCCCATCTTCTTCGGGTCGATATTGCGGGGATAGAATTATTCTTTTAGAGTTCTTTCGGCAGATGATGGATCTGCAAGACTTCTTTACATTGAAGAAGGTCATCAATGTCTCATTCCCATTCTCATGCGGGAATTATACATGCAGCCTCACTGCAGCCAAGGAGGTAGACAGTGAATTGAAGAACCTGGGGCTGGTGGAATTCCACCATGCCCGGAAGAACTACGATCCTCTCGACAAGATTGCTGCAACACTTCCCCAGGCGTCCCCACCACATGAAGTAGATATTGAAGACTTTTGGGTGGACTGCCAAGACAGTTTTGATCTCCGGGCCCGAGAGCATTCACGGATGAGCAAAGGGCTCATGAAAACACTTGACCTTCAAACTTTAATTCTTGAAAGGTTTTATAGATGATGGGCCGCTGGAAAATTCAGCATATATAGAACAAGGACTGGACAAGCTAGATCTTCCTTTGGTGGATTGGGCCACCCCTGAGGACCTAACAATTGAAAGGGTATGTCACCCCATTATAGAAGCAAGTCACCTGTACTTTGCCCGGGAGTGTCCTAAGAGCACTCAAAAGAAGCCAATGATCAAGCGAGCTACTCCCTCTTCAGCTAGCGTCAGACCTTCTTCATCTTTCACGGTCACTGAACCAAGCACAAGCAAAGGAAAAGAGAAAGAGGGTGTCCCAGTTCGCAAGGTGCCTCCCCAAATCCCCACCCTCCTAATGGCTCAGCTACATCAACAAATGGAGTCGGCAAAGCTGGCCAGCCAACAAATAAGTATGCAGGTATCATCTAGCCTCTTTGTAGCTCTAATGGCATCTGCTCGCCCGGTAGAATCCCCATCGTTGGCAGCAATGATGAGCAGAGAGACTTTCACTGAGGCAGAGTCTACTAGTATTCTGGACACCGGGGCTCCACTGATGAGAAGGAAGAAGAAGAAGGTGACCCCTACACCAAGCACAACTGCTAGTCCCGGTATGTCGGAGATGTCCCTAGTGGATGTCAGTTTGGACTCTCCCAAACTAGTGGATATTTCAAACTCCTCGCCCTTGCATGATGATTTTGATGACACTTTCTCGGTGGAGGAGCTCATGGAACTCCAACAAGGTATAGGTCATGCAGTGGAGGAGATTGCAGCTCAGGATAAAGAAGATACCCCCATAGAAAAGGAAATCCCAGGAGAGAAGGATACATCAGAGCAAGAGGCTTGGGAAGAAGTACAAACAGGGCCCGAGTAGGAGAAGATACCGGTCCAGGAGACAAAAAAAACACCAAGGAAACACACAGATGAGAAACTGATGGTCGGGGAACCCGGACCCATAGGATCAACCGTGCCCTCGATCATCATGCTCCAAACGCCTTTGGTTACTCTGGGTGATCAGGTGCCCCAGAGCACATTTGGTGAGGTAGTAACAATGGCCGCCTTGTTGAACTTCAGCCAGAGACCTCACCCACCTCCAGAGGATGTTCTGGTAGAGGAAAATGTTCCAACAAATGAGGCCAATGAGGCCCAGGAGTAGCAGCAGCAGATAGATCAAGAAGTCCCAAACAATGAAAATGCAGAATCAACTAACACTGGGAGGGACAAGGAGGTCCCTAAAAATATAGATGATATTGAGACCGGAGAAAAGGCTCTAGATAGTACAATAGAAGATGCCAGTATGGTGGAAAACATTAAAGGTTCCAGGGAACAGGAAAAAGAGAAGGAATAAGAACAAGAAAAGGAACCAGAATAGGAGAGGGAGAAGGAGCCCAAAGACAATGTACATTCTAGGAATGTGCTTCCAGGTTCTGAGAGGAATCCCAATGAATGGGTCTTAACGGCGAAGCTGCCCCAGTCGCCCTAATGGCTAGTTGAATCAAAGAAAAGGAAGGCCCTAGCGGCGACATCAAGCGCTACACTCTCATTGGCTGAAATGATGGCCAAGAATGCAGAGGCTAAAAGGCCCAAGAAAGAACGGATAGTCTATACTCTCTGAACTGATCCAACAGGTAGTACAGTTGTGATTATCGACACACCCCCACAGGTGCAGATGCAGTGGCCGTAAGGCCCGAAGATTATAACGTAACAGAAGTAGCACTAGGGAGGAGAGACAAATAGGGTGAGCTAGACTTACTAAAATAATCCACCAAGGTGATAGAGGATAATTACATCAAGAAAGGCCAAAAGCTGAAAGAGGAAAGAGAAACAAATGCCAATCTCCTTGTGCTTCTGGTAGAACTTACACAGCCTTTGTTTGAGGTCCACCCCGAAACCCCTTCCTCTAGATTTCCGCTTGCGTAGGGCAATGTGGATTCTCTACGAATCATGAAGAAGAAGGCATAGGCTGTAGATGGGTGGGCCGCCAAGCAAGTGACCACCATGAGACAATTTCTAGCGGTGTCCCTCCTGGACCTTTATTGGGTTGACGTTCTTCTCAGCTAGGCAAAGGGCTTTGCTCTTATATGGGAGAAAGATTTAGCAAAGTATGAAAAATGGAAGGTCGGGCTGGAAGAAATGCGCAATATAGGAGAAGTCACCACAGAAGTGGGGATTTTGGGAGACGAATCATATGATTCCCTCCAGGCCTAATACTCCAGACTTGTCCTCAGGGGTGAGGTATGCAAGGAATTGGTTAAGGCCTTGAAAGAGAAAGTGACAATGGCCCAATACCCTTTGGGTTTGTTTCAAGAATTCATGGTTGGAGTATCGCAAGTCGATCCCTTCACCACTGGAACATGTACCCCAGAGGACTACGTCCTTACCATGTTCGATGAACGAATGGAGTCCCTATATTTGCCTATTGGAGATTTTGACCAGGGCAGGTTATCTAGATTGTCCAAGACAATGATCCAATCACACGATGCCATCAAAATGGTGGATAAATTCTGGAGCGGGGCCAAAGATGTTCAGGAAGCATTGGAGGTTGTTCACAGTCAGTGGGACATCATTAGAGATGTAGATGAAGAAAGCATAGGCTTGGGAAAAATCATAAGAAGCAATAAAGTTCTCTGGAGTCCAAAGAATCTCGTAAGGAGATGTATTTTTGTATTCATTCATTCTTTCAGAACGTAAATTCCCGGATCCCAGAATTTTGGATCCTACATTTTTTTATTCTTTAAGTGACCCATGTCCCAGTTCTCAAGGTCGACCGGTCACTTTCAAGGAAGTTAATAAAGGTTGTCAGAATGTAGGTAACTGCAATAAGGCACGTCAGATCGACAAGAGGGCTCTGATAGATGGTCTTCCCAAGGTGTCATTTCAATGTTACACCTGGCGCATCAGGGATAGGGCATTACTTTCCCATTTATGAGGCATGTAGCCTTGATTCCTGGGGGATCAAATTTCCTCTTTCTCCTCCTGACTCTCTTTTCGAGGCCAATTCTTCCACTCCTCTCTTCTTGTTTTATTCCTCTAACATGTCAAACCTTTTCTATCTCGAGGTCTTTTGTAGCGTGGTGCAGGTAGTACCAGCCACCGGAAAATAATATTATATTGTAAGGTGTAAAATAAGTTAGGTTAAGTTTTAGGTCAAATGATGTGTATAAATAATAAGTCTGGCCTCATTCCAAGGGTTAGAAAAATTAATGATTTTGCAGTCCATAGCTAATAGCAATTTGGTTTTTCTAAGTTCTTAGTTGCAAAGCTCAATGCTCCATAGTTTCTAAGCTTTCAGTAGTTAAATGCTCCCTTGGAGCCACCATTGTAACACGTACCAGTGCTTGTTGGAGATATGTTAATGAAGAAGGAGGAGTTTTGTCAATGAAGTTGTTAGCATCCTGACTTCTAGGTTAATGGTATTTTATGCTTTGTGTTATTTATGTCCTTTGCTCTGATACTGCAAGTAGATTAACGATCTCCTTTTCGTTTGCTATTGATTAAACATGAGCTGATGGTTCTGTGTTTCTTCAGTATTTAGTGTAATGTGTTAGAGCATTGTCAATGTTTTGAATGTTTAGTATAACTATAGGTAGATGAAATATTTCTAACTCTGCAATATCTTTTGAAGTTTATTTGTTTAGTGAATGTACACTTGCAGGAAACCCCACTTACTTGAATCCCCAGAGAAGATGAGTTAAGATAACCAGCTATCCCCCTCAAACAAAATAGTCACATTTTCCAACTGAGCCCCACACTGTCGAGACCCGAATCTCACGTGCTTGGAGGCCTGGGGAATCTCATTCCCTGGACAACCTTTACAGGTGAATTTGACTAGTACCCCGATACCCGGTGACAACTTACATCTGTTGGTAGACCCGATCACAAAGTCCCATCAACAGAAACTTTCACAAATAGTTTTCCAAATCCTGCACTTTCTAGATTAAGTCCCCATAGGTTCACCACCTTTTCTTACACACATAAAAATGGGGAAGAAGATTATATAGAGAAGTTTTCCTTGATCAAACCCATGTTTGGAATCAACCTTAAAATGAAATAAAGTAAATTCAAGAGTGTTCTACCATATAGTAGAGGCTAGATCTGAGAAATGTAGTATATCATACCTTAGCAATATAATTGCTTCTTTGAATGTGATCAAATATCTTGACGCAATAGATTGACTTAACATGAAAACCCAAAAGGAAATCATGAAAGATAGAACCTTGTATAATAGATGTTGTAGTTTTCCATAATGCTTTATTGACAAGAAGAAAGACTTGGAGACTTGAATGGATGTGGATGATTTCTTGTATGAAGATCTTCCTTGATGGGGGACCCCTTTTCTTGGTCTTTAATGAGGGAAAGAAACTTGATCCATGGAGAAGATTGCCTTGAAGACACCTTGAATGCTTGAAATATTTTCATAATAGGGCTAGGATGCAAAGTTGTAGGAGAGCTCTTGAAATCTTTATCTTGTCCCTGAATTATTTCTTTTGGTTATAAAAATGAGGGGAGATAGGCCACTTGCATACCTTTGTTGGAATTAATGGGAAGTAGTACTGAGAGGGGAGGGGTGAATCAGTACCTCTAAAAATTTTAACTCCTTTCACTATTCATCATTAGTAATCATTCATTACTGCATTATCGACCATTACTATTGTTCTTTCTTATGCATGTATTGTTCATTCATAATCTTTAGTAGTTTGCAACATTCAAAGAAACATTCATGAAAGTAATAAACACATAACACAAGATATGGTATCGCAAAAAACTCTTGTTAGGAAGTAAAAACTGCAGTGGGGATGGCACCCACAAAACTTCACTATCTGCAGAATGGAAGGGAGCCGGTTAAGGCTTACAGTTTGATCACTTATGATGATCTACTATGTTAGGAGTATTAAGGTGGAGACATGTTAAGATATACTATATTAAGAGATTTAGCAACACTAATTTAAGTGTGCACTCAATTATGAGATTTTTAATAGGACGATTAAGCCCACCTTTCTTGAAATGATTTCTTATGCGTACTACACTTGTTTAGAATGAGTACAAATGTTGACCTGACTGTATGCAATCTACAATTGCTGATTACATATCCATTAAAGCTTTCAAAATAATAATATCACTTTGAGTGATTGATGAGTACCTTTTCTCTACTCGTCGGCAGTTTGTTTTCTTGTTCTTGAAACTGATTTGATTCTTTTCTGTCCTTTTGCATGAATTCTCTTATCTGGTCTCTAGATGCTCTCCATGGCTACAATCTTCATTGAACAACTTACTGTTTACAATAGATTGAGCATCTATTTATACAAGTATTTGACCTATCTTGAATCACGCATTACAATGTTAACTCTTAGATCCAAGGTTTACAACTTGACCTTGATCTTTAGTTGGCATGTTTTAAATCAGTAAAACTAATTAAAAAAATATTAAATACATTACTTCCTCTGTACATAATGGATTTAAAAGTAAATCTAGAAGCTATTAATATAGCTTTAGTGATTTATCTGACGTGGAAAGTCAGATCCACTTTTTGCAGGATGTAACTAACTATCAGTTCTTGGTCGTCAGGTTGAACTTGAAGTCTATCAGTGTTACTTTGTTGAACTATTCATCGGGTTCCCTTTGTCTATCAGGTTCCTCTCTTTTATGTTTCATCGGGTTGCATTGATGTTACTCGTCAGGTTCCATTTACCTTTTTGTCTTCGGATAACACTAAACAGTGTTTTTCGGGTAACCTTGGCGTCGGCTAATGTTGTTCACTGTCTGTCGGTGTAGTGACAACTGATGGTGCAGATCATGTTTTTCCTTGTGTATACTAATGGAAAAATATAATGCCTTCAATCTCCCCCTTTGACATTAGTATCAAAAACTGATATGTGCATAATACTAAAGTGTTTAGTATGTACACCATGTTTATATCCTTGTCATTATATGATTTCCCCTAACTGTATGCATCGGTATAGTATAAGTATATGTACATGTATACTATACATTCTTTTCTCGTTGCTCTATATGTACATATTATTTCCCCCTTTTAACTGAGGTGAGTGGACATGTCAATTTCCCCCTTTTTTGATACTTATGACAAAAATGTACAACTTATAATATGTCAAAATTGTGACAAAAATGTACAACTTACAATGTGTCAAGTATATGAGAATGGGTTGTCTTGATATCTTCAAGCATTTTGTCCCATTTTTCTTTTAGTTGTTCTAGTGCCAGGTGTTGTAGCTCTAGCATTGCATGCATATCATAAATGTTGTCTAGGACAGACATTTCAGGGGTGGTAATCAATGTATTTGCCTTTGTCACATGTTGTTGCAGGAGTGAAAGTGTCGGTAAGAGCTGAGCTTGAAGCTCATTTACCTCATCTCTATACTTCATCTCTATAATTTGTATGTCCTGTCTCAATTTCTGAGCCTGTTTGATTTTCTCATTGTGCAATTTTATTGCTTCTTCATTATTCGTGAGACTTTGTGCACTGGACTTAAGCTCAGCATCAATTTATGCTATCTGGTCAGTATAATTCTAAGTGAGTTGATCTAATGTACACAATTTATGTATCAATGTAATAGCTTTTGAGATAATTGGATCAAGTGTGCCTACCAATTCAGATAGCTTTACCTTTTTCAATGCCACTTCCTAGCTTATCTTCTCGGCTAGCTTGAACTCATACTTTTTTTCAAGTCTCTCTTCCATGACTTTCTCAGCATCTATGTTCTGAGATGTTATTGCATCTGTGAGTACCACCAATTGATTGAGCATTGGGTGGTCTGATCAATATCTACATCAGGTACAATCTGTTGAAGTATTCGTCTTGCTGCTTCCAATACCTTGGCCTCTTTTGTTGCTCTCTTTAGTTTTTCTTGAACGACCTTTCTTTCACAGAGTCTTACATATTTGGTTAATGCAGTTGGATCCAATGTCCTTGGATCACAAACTGGAATCTCAATGATTTCATCCAGTGTTACTGGATTCTTATGCTTGCTCTTCTTCTTCTTTGAGACTTTCGGGGATGCAGATGTATGAACTACCATAGCTAGTTCATTTGTTCTCTCTAAAGTGCTTGGTGAAGGCTTTGAGGAAGATGCTTCTTGTGTTTTCTTCTCGGGTGGCACCTGTCGGTTTTCTGAAGATGTCTCTCCATCAAACTTGGGTGTCTCTGTAGTTTTTTCTTCTGATTTATTCTCCTTCTCACCTTGCTTTGCTTCTTCACCTTTTTATGTCTATGTTTCCCCTTCTTCCTTTTGTGTGTCCTCTTTATTTTGATCAGTAGACTTATCTGTCTGATCATCGGTTGCAACTTTTTCTGTAGTTGTATCCTTTGTATTATCTGTGGTGTCTTTTGCTTCTCCATCACCCTTGTCCTTGGGTGTGCTTGTGTCCTCTATAGTATTACCTTCCAATATATTGATTGCCTTCATTAATATAGGCATGTTGCTCTGAGCTGTAGCTTGGGTTGTATCAAGAGTGGTGTCCTTCTCATTGGTTTGATCTTTTAGAGCAGTGACATCCTCATATTTTTGTATCTCCTCTGTAAGGTTTTCTTCTGTTAATTCCATGACTGATGTGTCCTGCTATGTTTCATCAGTAACATTCATATCTTTATCATTTGATGTCTTCAAATCTTGTTGTTTTCCTTGATCCTTAAGTGTAATGAATATTACTTCATCTTTCTTTTGTGGATCTTTATCAGAGTCATAATTTGTGATGTCTTGAATGTCAATACTATCCATTACTTTGTCCAAATCTATTGGCTCCATGTCTTTTGTATTGTCTAGAGAAATGTGCTAAGGACTTGCATTGTCTGTTTCCTCCTCTCTATGAGGTGTGTCAGTGAGAAGTAATTGTTCCTCATGACTTGTTGACTCTACTGGCATATCAAGGAGTTGTCTCCATTTAGTTTCACTCATTGTATCTAGCTTTATGAATTCATTTTCTACTACTTTGTATGCCCTTATCTTGGCTACAAATTATCTTGAGTGCTTCTTCATGATCTCTTTGATTTCTTCAATCTTAGATTCGGGAGGCATTAGTGTTACTAGTACCCTCTCCCTTGCTTCTCTTTCGGTCTGTAGAGCATATGACCATTGTTGGGATACTTTGTTACCAAGCTCCTTGGGTATTTGATTTACAAATTCAGCTAGTACATATTTGTGCTTGATCATTGACCTTATGATTGCATCTTGTATTTTGTTTTGGTCCTCTGGTTTTAGTGTATCCCATTGTCTGATTCTTTTGTCATGCATTGTGCTAGATGCAGCAATATGTTCAGCAGCTTCATCAACAGTTTGATTTCTGTAATTTTTCTTTGCTACATCGGGCTCATCCTCTTTAGAATCCTCTAAGTCAGCTTTTGTTCTGACCATTCTTTTTCTCTTCTTTGTAGGTGTTTCCTTTACAATTTTTTTCTTTGTTCTCTTAGCTAGTTGCTTCCTCATATAGGTCCTTACTTGACCTTTCTTATGAGGGGTAGTGTTGTTTTAGCAGTTTGGCTCCTTGTTCTCTGCTTCTTTGTAGGAGGTGGAGGTGTATTAGATTTAGTCTCCTCATAATCTAATATCTGTTCTTCTTGTCCCTCACTAATGGTGCCCTGTTCATCGGTTTCCTCTAGTTGTTCATGTTCTTCCTCTGTAACCGATAAAATCTTCTTGAGATTCTTAACCATCTTATCTTTCTTATTTATAGTTTTCTTGATCTCTAGGCCTCATTTTATCTTTGATCTGGCTTCTTCATAGGTTCCAAACCTAGGTTGTTTTTTATCAACATGCTCATTTATTAATGCAACAATTTCACTTGTAGCCTGATCTATATTTATTTCATAATCTAATGGTGCTAACCAAGCTGTTCTTGGTACAACCAGTTTGATATGAGTGAAATCAGTATCCACCATAAAACATATTCCATCCTTATGTTTTTCCACAAGTTGTCCAGGAATCCTAGTCCTCTCCATCATCTTTTTCCTTGAACTCAAGGAAGTATGCAGACATAACAGATTCAAAATTGTCCCCTAGTGACTTAATTAGTTCACTAATCTGTTGTGTTACGTGTTTGGTAGTGTCCCATTTTACTTTTCCTACTGAAGGAAAGTACTCTTGAAAATAGAAAAAGATACACATGATAAATGAGCCAAAATTACATGTGTTGGTCTTTATAGACCTCATTATGATCATGTTCTCATCAAGTTGTTTTAACAGGATCTCACATAGATCCATCTAAATTCCTTTGGTCACTATCTTGTAATTTGTGCTTACTGAAATTGTAGATATGTTGTTCAATCTTCTCACTTGAAAAATCTTGTACCCAATTACACATGCACCAAATTTTAGTTCTTTGTCGGTGATGGTATTTACTTTTAGACCTCTGTTGTCCCATTAAGCTTTTGTGAGTTTTTCAAATTCTTTCCTGGAGGGATGCTTGTGTGCCCTAGGCTTGTCGGTAATTGGATAACTAGTGACAGCATGAAGGACATCCTTGGTGATTTGTTTGGGTTGATCCAACCATAACTTTTGGTCGTGTAATCTGCTAAGTACCAACCTGATCCAGTCGGTCTTGAATTCCCTTTGGAAATGTAGGACATTAGTTAAACCTTTGACTTCCAAGTGTTTGTGTTCTTCCTTCAGGTTTCCTTCGGCATCATAGAGCCTTATATAAGATTTATCCATCTCAATATCACCTATCTTAGCAATTTTGCAGTGAATATAAGACCTAACATCTTCTATGAGCAAAACCCTGGGTGGAATTTGTGAAAATGCTCTAGTTTCATCGGGTTTTGATGCGATCTACGGGCATATCTTGTATTTGGGCTCTATACACGTGCTATTCTTAATTAACTTAACTACATTCTATTTATCATTCTTGATCTTAGCAGTTCTTGAGGTGGTTGCCATTATTTTTCAAGTTTTAGGGCTTTCTTGAAAATAATAACAAAGTTCTTTTGGTTCCCTCGATACTTACTTTGATCCGTGGTAATGGTTATTGACCTGGTTGTTGTATGTTGAATCGAGTCAAGGATGCTTCTACTTTCTTCTCTTCAATCGCTCTCTTTTTCACTTTGCTTTCTCTTCAAATCGCGGGTGCAAAATGAAGTGCTTCTGTCGACTATTTATAGGCTTTTTCCCTAAGTCAGCAATAAATGCTTCAACGACTCGTTGGGTCATAAAGATGGAGTCTGTCAGGAAGAATTTCACAATCATCATTGGTGATGTTGGGGATGCTCAGGATAGCTATTACCAATATTGCTTTTACCGACGGATATCAATATTCTATCGTGACAACTTTGTGACTTTTCTTTCTTACCAACTAGTGTTGGGTTACATTGGTAACTTAACCATTTTATGTGTTGACCAAAAATTTCTGGTAAGTGTAGACAACTCATCCATTATGTTCACTGATGATATTTGGTATGTGTATACCGATGGGGTTGTTTTCTCTGAATTGTAATTAGTAGTACAATATGCATCTTTATTATGCAGATTTTGACTATCTATCAATTTGTATATTGGAACTGATGCAAAATATGACTTGGTATAGTGTAGTTCAATACTTACTTGTTCAGCTCAAGTGAGGGTGGTGATGTCACCGGATCCATTAGATGGGGTGTCACCATTTGAATTGCTTGGTCCAGCTTCATCATTGCTTGAATATTTTCTCCACATTTTATCTCTAGCCCTCTGGATATCTTCAATGGTGTTACCATTGGGATATGTGCTTGTCTCTGTCATTTGGTCTTTGCAATCTTTCTTGAGATGACCAAATTTATGATAGTGTAAGCATTCCATTCCAGGGTTTGACCAACCTCTAGACCTTTTGGTACATGCTCTCATGCAGTTTGCAGTAATGCGACCATATTTACCACATGTTGTACAGTTTGTCTAAGTATTGTAATCCCATGCATATTGATTACCGATTCTCTTTGGTTGATAAGGAGTTTCTTGTCCTTTAGGCTTCCATGCTTGCCTTTTCTTTTTCCAACATTCTTCAGATGTGTGTCCATTCATCTTGCAGGTAGGATAGTATTTGTCCATGTAGGTTTCCTTCTTTGGTTTTTCTATCTTAGTCTTTCATTCATAAGCCTTATGTCCTTTCTTGTTACATTTATAACATAATCCTATGAATGTAGATGTAGATTTAGGAATACCTCTCATTTTACCTCAGCATACATTTGATGTGTGCCCTTGCTTTCCACAGTGCTTGCATGTTAGCTTTCTTGGTCTTGGATTTTCATAGACATTCTTTGGATTGGCTTGATTTGATGATTCTCCATTTTCAGTAAAGCCTAAACCATTGTTGTTGTTGACTCTTCGTTGTCCTTCAAGAAAATCATCCATTCTCTTATTTCTTTCTTCAGTCTTTTTGATAACTTCATTATGTTGTTGCTGAATGCTAACCTCATGCTTTAGTTTTTCATTTTCTTCTCTTAGTTCACCGATAGCCTGCACTCTTTCAATGAGTTCTATATTCATTATGTTTGCTTCTTGAATCATTAGAATAATTTTATTTGTGATCTCATGGTGATGCTCAGCATGTCTTTGAATTTCCAACTCCTTCTCTTGTAGCTTTTCTGTGATCTTCCTTCTGTCATCAATAGCAAGTGTTCTTTCTATTTCAGCTTGTCTAGCAGAACTCATCACATCAATCATTCTTACCATGTGGCTCTCTTGACCGATTTGCAACATCTTTATTTTCTTTGTCAGATGTTGATTGATCTCCTTTAGATTTGTGATGTTCTCTTCTGATGTATCTGATGTATTACTTGCATTTGATCCTAAAGATTCAAAGAAATCTAGAATCTCCTCTTCTTTATAATCTTCTTCATTGTTTTGGGTAGCCATACCTTTCCTCTCTTTCAACAACTCTCTCATCTTGACTCTAGCTTCTTTATACTATTCATATAACATCTATATCTCAAGCTTTTTATTCTCAATATTCTTATCAAGTTTGTACTTCTCCATTGTATGATCTTTGCTCTTAAGTCTTTAAGATTTTCATTGAAGAGACTTAGCTCTAATATCAATTGTTGGAATTAATGGGAAGTAGTACTGAGAGGGGAGGGGTGAATCAGTACCTCTAAAATTTTTAACACCTTTCACTATTCATCATTAGTAATCATTCATTACTGCATTACCAACCATTACTGTTTTTCTTTCTTATGCATGTATTGTTCATTCATAATCTTTAGTTTTTTGCAAAATTCAAAGAAACATTTATGAAAGTAATAAACACATAACACAAGATATGGTATCGCAAAAAATTCTTTTTAGGAAGTAAAAACTGCGGTGGGGATGGCACCCACAAAACTTCACTATCAGCAGAATGGAAGGGAGTCGGTTAAGGTTTACAATTTGATCGCTTCTGATGTTCTACCCTGTTAGGAGTATTAAGGTGGAGACCTGTTAAGATCTACTATGTTAAGAGCTTTAGCAACACTGATTTAAGTGTGCACTCAATTATGAGAAATACAATAGGACGGTTAAGCCCACCTTTCTTGAAAGGATTTCTTATGCATACTACACTTGTTTAGAATGAGTACAAATGTTGACCTGACTATATGCAATCTACAATTTCTGATTACAAACCCATTAAAGCTCTAAGAATAATAATATCACCTTGAGTGATTGATGAATACCTTTTCTCTTCTCATCGGTAGCCTGTGTTCTTGTTCTTGAAACTGATTTGATTATTTTCTATCCTTTTGCATGAATTCTCTTGTTTGGTCACTAGATGCTCTCTGTGGCTACAATCTTCAGTTAACAACTTATTGTTTACAATAGATTGAGAATCTATATATACAAGTATTTGACCTATCTTGGAATCACGCATTAAAATGTTAACTCTTAGATCCAAGGTTTACAACTTGAACTTGATCTTTAGTTTGCATGTTTTAAATCAGTTAAACTAATTAAAACAATATTAAATACATTGCTTCCTCCACACATAATGGATTTAAAAGTAAATTAAGAGGCTATAAATACAAATTCAGTGATTTATCTGACGTGGAAAGTCAGATCCACTTTTTGATGGATGTAACTAACTGTCGTTTCTTGGTCGTCGGGTTGAACTTGAAGTCTGTCAGTGTTCCTTTGTTGAACTGTTCATCAGGTTCCCTTTGTCTGTCAGGTTCCTCTCTTTGTTGTTTCGTCAGGTTGCACTGATGTTACTTGTCAGGTTCCATTTACCTTTTTGTCATTGGATAACACTGAACAATGTTTGTCAGGTAACCTTGGCATCAGGGAGTGTTGGTCCCTATCTGTCGGTGTAGTGACAACTGATGGTGCAGATCATGTTTTTTCTTGTGTATACTAATGGCAAAATATAATGCCTTCAACCTCTCACAATATTTCAGGATTCAAAATTTGGAGGAGGCCAACATGGGTCCTAATTTCTCACTAAAACACTACAACATGCCACCCGTTTGAATTTGTGCCTGAATCTCAGGGTATAGACTACCCAAGGCATTTTGTACCTAGGTATAGATCACTTAGGGTGCTCTATACTCGAGAAAAAGGCTAAGATTTGAATGGGGAGTTGGGAAGGAAGAAAATATCTCTTAGTATGGGGAAGGAATAATGGTCAAGGAGGTCACAACATAATAGAGATAGAGGGAGGATTTCACCCCCTTGAGGGATTGATACAAATATTAGGGTTTTGGGGCAAGCTCTTAAAAATGATGGAAAATCTAGAAGAGAAGAAGAGGAAGAATGGGTTTTTTTGTAGAAGGAATAGAGGAAATATTGTAAAATAGGGTGAAGAAATATGGCAATATGAACTTAAACTAAATATTAATGCAAATAAGAAGTTCTAAATATTAACCATCAACAAAGTGATTGAAAAATCAAAACAAGAACTAGAAAACCATTACACATAAAACACCAGATTTGCATAGAGAAACCCTTTCAAGAAAAATCTCCACCACAGAGAGACAAGAAAATATATTACTAATCCAATAAATAATATAGTATAAATACACTTCTTTGTAGGTCTCTATAGAATCTGGCAGTACTATGTTACTCTAGAAACTAAACAAGATTGAATGAATAACTCTATCTCAAGGCACTAATTTATAGGAGTTTCTAAAGATGAATACCATTGTGGTATCACAAAACAACAATTAATAAAACCACATAGGAAAAAATCATGCCCACACCAATAATAGGCTATTACAAATGTTCTTACAACTGTCATAAGGCATTATCATGCATGTCCACCCATGGAAGGAATTTTTCATAAACCGTCATACGCGTTGTCATAGAATCTTATGACATCTATCATAAGTGGACCGTAGATAAAATCTTATAACCCCTAACAAGTGTCCAAACACCTCAAAATAGAGGATTCTAAGAGGGGACACTTAGCTACTTTGTCATTTTCCTAGATGATAAATGGTAAAAGTAACTTTTCCTTTATATGGTCTCTTTTGCCACCATTGGTTAAATAGTTTAGCCTCTTGTGGGTAAATTACAAAAGACATTAGGAAAAATATTATATTAAGGATTTACAAGGTTGATATAACCTAAATCCTAACATTCTCCCACTTGACATCATACATTGTGAATTACCCCATAGAGTTATAAAATACAAATTGAGTACAATGATTAAGGCCCATGTGCTTGGACTAAACCAAAAAAAATCATCTGTGGTCATTGGCTTCGTGAGAGAATCTAGAATAGTATCCAGAGTTTGAAATTTTTCAATCAAGACCTATCCACTTTCAACCATCTCTAGCACAAAGTGATATGCATGTCAAAATATTTAGTACAAGCATGATACATGGGATTTTTGGCCAAACTTATGTCACTTTGACTATCACATTCAATTCTCATTGTCTTGCAATAAAAAACAATACCATTGCCAAGTCTCTATAACCAAACTACCTCCTTAGATGCATGTGTACCATCCATACACTATGCTTCAATGGTGGACAATACAATTGTAGGTTATCTTTTATTCATCAAACTCACTACACCTCCAAACAAAGTAAACACATAACCACTAGTGGACCTCTAACAATACATGTCACTTGCCCAATCTACATAAACAAAACCGTTTATGTCCAATGACTAATCCACATCATCAGTACCATGATAAATCAAAAGTACCTTGCAAACATTTTAAAGCCATTTTAACAAAAGTTCAATTCTCTTTACCAAGGTTAAACATAAACCTTCTTAGAACCCCCATGCTTGGGCTATATCTCATCTAATATGAACCAATGCATACACTAAACCACCGAAAGAACTAGCATAAGGAACATTAGACATTTCTTCAATATCATCATCATAATTAGGATATGTGTCTAAAACTAACTTAGTACCAATTGGAAATGGAATACCCACTAGCTTACCATCATGAATTTTAAATATGTACAAAATGATGTCAACATACTTACTCTAATTTAATTAAATGTTTCTATGTTGATTTCCATCCCTATAATATACCTAGCAGCCCCCAAGTCCTTCATATAAAATGTTCTACAAAGATGAGTTTTGAGCTCTCTCATCATTGCCTTGTTTTTACCAATAAACATGTCATCAACATACAAGACAATAACTAATAGCATATCATCAATAACATTAATGTAAACACAATGATCCTCTTTTCTTCTAACATAACCCAAGTTTAATGAAAATGCATCAAACTTTTGGTACCACATTGATAGGGAGATTCCTTCACTGAGTCATCTTGACCCACTCCTAGGCCTCTTCTATATACCTAATAGGGATTCTTTCCAAACCCTAGCTAAGGGTAGAACACTTGGTTCTATTCCCTTCTCTCCAATAACCTCACTACCAATAATTAGTTCTCTCCTCACTAAACCTACAAGGGTAGAGTCCACCACAATTGTTCACAGAATTCACAGACACTTACATGGTAGGTCTCACACTCTCTCTTGTTTATTTAAGTCATTCTTGAAGGTTCAGATCCATACATACATCCAATTCCTTATTTCTAGGAGTAGGCCTAGTGGGTCCTTGTAGCCCTAATTAGGCTCCTAAACTGCAATAACTCCCAAACTTCACAAAGAAACCCCAAAAATGATCTTGGATCTAGATACCCTTTTTTGAAAAATAAAGGATTTATAGGGTTATGGGACCTCAAGTCATCCGTACTATACTTCAAATCCTTTAGAGACCGAGTCCTTAAAAGTAGGGCTAATAGGCCTAATTGTAGTAAAACTTCACAAAACCATATGAAATGGATTCATCAGCCTCCAATTATTATAGAGTCTTGTCACCTTACTAATATCACCCTCCATGTATTGGATTAATCCATTCAATCCTACCCTACAAATCAAACACAATGTTCCTCTTTTGTCCCTAGCTGGGCTATAGCCAAGCTCGCTTAAGGAAAGAATTAAATTTTTTCCATTGCAACTTATGGAGCTAAAAAAAAAAATAAACCTACTGTAAAATGATTCCTCTTCCATTCATCCAAGGCACAAATACTTTCCATGGTTGGGAATTCCTAGGGAGTTATTTTACTATTTACAGTCCTGTCTGGTCTGGAGAACACAGAGCAGGAAGATTATTTACATACAATGTACAAAATAAAATCTTTGATCTAACCTACTTTAGTATAATAGTAAAACAATAAGGAACACCTAATTACTTTGAAAATTAGGCTGATTCAATCCATTTCCAGTACTTTCTAACACAAAAATGGTGACAGTCGAGTAACTGTAACTTTCTATTGCTTGAAACTTGTAACCAGAAAAAGTCCATCCTCATTACAATGCCATGGAAGTCCTTCAATATTTTTTTCCTACCTTGGACAACCTCTCAAACTAACCCATAATTTCATTTGGGCACAAAGCAACATTTTGGCAAAAAGTTGTTGAGCAACATTTAAAAGTTGGAAAGTTGCTCAAGCAACATTTTGCACTTTTTACAATATTTGCTCTTTCACTATTCTAAATCCATGGTTGGACACTGAAAGGTCAAACATCATGTCCTAAGACCTAAAAAACCCCAAAAATGAACAATTAAGAATATTGGTTATCAAAACCATGTTTTATCCCATTTTGTCCATTAGGACTTTACAATGGTCTCTTGGACCCAAAACACACAACACAACACCAAGACTTTCCTAGAACAATTCAAGTCAATCCTAATCTTTCCTAAACAACCTTATCAAAACCTTAGTCCATCTAAAATTCTATCAAAAAAAAAAATGGAGGGTTCCTCCCTAGGTACTCCTGCATCACACATCCTTGTGACTATTTCAAATAGTACAATGATTGCTTTAACCTGCAAACCAAGTTTTATTTTCCTTTATCAACTAAACTGTCAAGTTGTCGCATATAAATATATTCTTCAAGATCCCAATACAAGAAATAATTTTTAACATCCATTTTCTCTATCTAAAAATAACAATCTAAACAACAATAGATAATAGGAACATTTCACCTAAATCAATTGCTTCTCTCTAGGAGTAGCCTTTGGCCACCAATATGGTATTTTACCTCTCTAATTAACTGTCTTCTCCAAATTTCTTCTTAAATACCCACTTGCATCCATGAGTTTTCTTCCTTTGGGAAAACTAACAAGATCCCAGGTGTCACAACTATCCAAATTTATCATCTCCTCTTGCATTACCTACATCCAACACCCACTTTCTTCGGAAGAGAGTGTCTCCCTGTAAGATCTAGGTTCATTGTCAATAAAAAGTAAAGAAAATTCACAATAGAAATCTAGTGGTATATACCTATCAATTGGATTTTTTCCTATCTTTTGGACCTTCTCAAAGGTGGAGTAAGAGGTTCTTCCTCACGTTCTTCCTAATTATGATCAACTTCTTCTATCACAGTTGAATCTTCTAATCTTTCACTAGAACTCTCCTTGACTTCACAATCTTCTTGTCCATCCCTCTGTTCTTCCACATGTGCATCTTCTTGTTTTTTTTTCAAAATGCATTTTCCTTGACTTTTCCTTTGGTTGTTCTTAATCTGAGTCAACACTAAATTCTCTAAAAATCACCTCTCTATAAATATTATTTTTCAAGTTAGAGGACTCCAAAGCTTATAAACTTTTAAATTCTCACCATATCCTACAAAGATACAATTCTAATCTTTTGGAGTCAACTTAGATTGCTTCTCTTGAGGCACATGAACAAAAGCCTCACAACCAAATACCCTTAAATGTGAAACTAAAGGCTTTTTAACCAACCACATTTTGTAAGGTATTTTATCAACAAGAGCTTTACGAGATCTATTAATAAAATAAAAATAAAAATAAACAAATACTTCCCAAAAATATTTATCTTAGGACTACTTAACATGCTTTTTGTTGTTTCCATTAATGCACAGTTCATTCTTTCTACTACCCCACATTTTTGGGGAGTAAGGTGTAGTATTTTTCCTAACAATTCCTACATGTTTGAAAAACTAATCAAATTTTGGTCACAACGATTCCCTAGAGAAATATTCACCCACATTGTAAAATCTTAATAATTTTGTCTTATAATCTAATTGCTTTCCAGCCAATGCCTTAAATTCCTTAAACTTAGTAAAAAATTTAGATTTTGAATGCATAAAATAAATCCAAGTATATCTTGAGACATGACCAATGAAGGAAACATAATATTTATATCTATTCAAAGTTCCAACATCCACTTGACCACATACAATTGAATGAATAATCTCTAGAAGTCTCCTAGCTTTATTAACTCCTTTAGGGAATGAAGATCATTTTTTTTACCAAACACATAGTTCTCATAGAAATCACTCTTACCATAGAATAATCAGAAATCCCTTCTACTATTTTCCTATATAGAATGGTCTTAAGACCTTTTTTCATCAAGGTGACCAAATCTATCATGCCACAACATACATGCATTTTCAGTCATAGTTACAGAAGCTAAATTACAAAGAGTAGAAGCATGCAACTTAAACAAAGTCCCTATCTGAGATCCTTTAGTAACTACCAAATTTTCTCTTACCAACCTCCAACCAAACTTATCAAATGTCACATGCATTTCCAGAATCATTCAACTTGGGAATGAAAAGAAAACTTCTTGTGGGATCTGGAATATGTAAAATGTTATCAATGAAAATAATTCCCCCATCACTAAAACAAAACTTTACCTTTTATTTGTCAATAATCTTCACTAAGGTACTATCATCAAGAAAAACTTCTCCGTCATATTCCTTATACTAAAAAAAATACTCTTTGTGAGTAGTCATATGATAGGAAGAACATGGATTAACAAGCCCAACATCATTACTAATAGAGTTAGCTGAAATAAATAAAGCGTCAGAATGACCATCATCTAAGGACTTATCCATGATAGCATCAATGCTCTTTTTATTATTTTTGCACTTATTTTTTGCATGTCCTCTCTTACCATAGTTCAAACACTTCACTCTACTCTTTTTGGGGGTCTTAGAATGTCCTTTTGACTTATCCTTCTTCTTCTTATCTCATTTTGGATATTTCTACTTAGTCCTTCCTCACACATGCAAGGGATCTTGGGAGCCAACATTCATGGTATTTATCGGTATCTCTTTTGAAAGAAGCAGAGGAACTATATTGTCCATCTTAAGCTCTATAATAGTGCTACACACGGAAACAACTAGATTTTTCCAAGAATTAGGAAAAGAGAAAATCAACTAGATACATTTATCTCCATCTTCTATCCTAACATCTATTTGAGCAAGATAATATAAAATCAAATTGAATACATTTATATATTCGACAATAGATCACCCTCTTTCATATTTAAAGAATACAAATGTGTTTTCAAATAAAGCTTGTTAGAGAAATTGTTAGTTGATAAATATCATCTATTTTCCTCCATATCTTGTAGGATGTGTCTTATGTAGAAAAATTAGGAGGAAAGAGTCCAAGAGAAACAACTAAATAGTTTATTGTACCCTCTTGTATAACTTTTTCCACTCCTTGTCCAATAAGGTAGAACGTTTGGGGTTATTTTCTTTCAAAACTGACAACCACTGATCTCTCTCTTCAAGAAGGTCTTCAACTTTTAACTTCCATATCTTTTAACTAGTGCTATTGAAATTCTCAATATATTGATTTGAGGTGGAGGCCATGGCATACAACCTTTCTCAAATATGCAAAAAAATCCACAAAACAAAAACTCTCAGTGAATCAAAAAACCTTCAACACTTAAAGAGAAAGGCATCTCTCCTTGAAAAAGAATTGTTAGCTCTGATAACAAATGTTGTAAAAAAAAGCGAATAAATCTTGAAATATGAACTGAAACTAAATATTAATGAAAATCTAAAACTAAAGATCAACCATCAACAAAGTGATTGAAAAACCAAAAAAAGAACTAGAAAACCATTGCACATGAAACACCAGATTTACATGGAGAACCCCTTTTGAAAAAAATCCACCATAGAAAGAGAGGAAATTATATTACTAATCCAATAAAGAATACAACAATAATACACTCGATGTAGGCTTTGTTATAATCTGGCAAGTACTTCGGTACTTTGGAAACTACACAAGACTGAATAAATAATTCTATCTCAAGACATGAATTTATAATAGTTTGTAAGGATGAATACCATTGTGTTATAAAAAAAAAAGGCAATAAAATCACCTAGAAAAAACTCATGCCCACCCTAAGAATAGTTTCTTAAAGATTATCTTACAACTATCATAAGACATCTCTCATACATGTCCACCCATGAAAGGAATATGTCATAAACCATCATAGGTGTCATAGAGTCTTATGAGATCTATCATAATTGTCAATTATAAGATTAAAACCCATAACAAGTATCCAAAAAACTCAAAATAGAGGATTCCATGACAAGACACCTAGCTATTTTGATCTTTTCCTAAATGACAAATGATAAAAGTATCTTTTCCTTTGTTAATGTTATGGAAAAGAACACCTAATAGGGGGGATGAATTAGTTATTTCAAAAACCGTAATCTTCAAACCCTTAAACAACAAAACCCTATATCTTTGTACTCTTAAATATGATATGAACATGCATGCATAAACAAATTAGAAACACATCTACACAAGTTAACATAGTATTTTTATAGTGGAAACCTTGTTAGGGGAAAAACCATGGTGCAACTAATTATCCACAATAAGAAAATACCTTGTTAGAAGTATAACCTTAATACAATATATGGGGAATGCACATGCATTCAGGCTCACTGCTCAAATGAAAAGCCTTGGGATACAACCTTGAGGAAGGCTGACTGCCTTACAATCTGATCACTACAATGGTCCATACAAGTTTTTATGAACTATGTAAGTGACATCTACCTCATGTCTGATACAACTCCAATGTAGCACAATGCAGGTCTCTATTCAACCTCTTGTTGAAACGCTTCTGATTCTTATTGAATCAGGCTCTTCCTTCTCTATCCACCTCTAGCTTCTGCATTCATGATCAACGCCTTGATTTTATCTTAATTTATCATTTTATATCAAGAACTAGGTCGACAAAAACCTAATTAACCATTTCTTCAATCAATACGCTAGATTTCATGATTCAAATCCATCTATAACTGCTAAGTCATAAACACCACATATAACCACCACCTCAAGATCATAAATCACCTATATTTTGTGATTTAGCTCTTCCATAACATGATTTACCAACTATGTCAGCCAATAACATGAATAATAATAAGAATATTATTATTAACTCAAAACTTTACCAATCTAATCCTTTGGATCGATGTGTATCACCAAATAATAAAGCATGTACTTCAAGAACATCCTATAGCATCATGATAAACACTCAATCATTCAAATCCATCACAAACATTGGATTTTCTAGCCCCTTTTCATCACACTTGAAGAACTTCTGTCAGCAAGTCTTTGAGATCATAAGATTATGCCTTGTGAACCTCTGAAGGATAAACCCTCTGAGTTGAACACACCTAAGTATGTCGCCAACACACTCATAGGTTCACTCCATGATATTATCAATCTATTGAACACACCTAAACTATTTTTGTCTTCCTATTTGCACATTCTGTCACCTTGTCTTCCAGTCACCTTCTGCAACTTGGTTACCTGCTCACATCATCATGAAACTTTAAGTAACTTTGAGTGAACACAGTAAACATCTTTAAAATTCTTCCTCTATGTGTGCAAATTCTTCTCTGAAGTATCCTCTTCTCACCGAACCTTTTAATATTCTACTCCACTAGATGACTTGCAAAAATTAAGCTATCATTAAGAAAATAGTTCTTTTGATTGCATCCTCTACTCAATCCTTCTTCTATGTTGACATAAATGCCAAAAAATCATCATCCAATTTTAACAATATGCCAACATCATTTACATGGTATCTTTCACCACCATTTGTTAAAAAATTTAACCTTTTATGGGTAAATTACAAATGACATTAGGAAAATAATAAATTAAGGATTTACAAGGTTTATGGAACCTAAAAAATCCAATGAAAATGATTAAATAAATGTGAATGAAAATAAGAAGAAGGTAGGGGATAGAATGGGGAATATAAAGAGGGGAAAGGGGGTATAAATGGGCTATAAGGGGGCCTATTAGGGCTCATTGGCATTCTCAATAAATAGAAATTTAGAGCTCTTGGAGAGAAGAAGGGGTGAAGATGGTGAACATTTCATGACATGAGAACCATGTAGATAGGGTATAAAGGTTTCAATGAGCATCATAACATGAGGGACCAATGAGTGATCCAACCTAGTCTTTTATTTTTCATTTTATCAAGATTTTCTAGGGTTTTAAGCTAGGAAAATACAATTTTAAGTGGAGATGTCGATGGAATGATCAATACCTATACTTTTTAGATCAAAATATACATCGTGAGGTTCAATGCATTCACCTAGACCTGTGCACTCCCTAGTGTAGAAGTAGGGTAGGTATACTAGGATAGGTGTTGGTATTGTTGCATGTACATTGGATGGATTGTAATGGGCACTAATCTACACATATGCCTAAGGATCAACATGGGTGTTGACTCAACACCAGTTCTTGTGGATCAACACATGCAAGAGTAGTTGTAGATGCTCAACTTGTGTAAGAGCCAATTGATAACTGCGAGGATACAACTAAAAATATATGAGGTAGAACTAGAATTTATAGATGTGATAGAGCTGGAGTGGATGAATAGGTGGACACACATGGCACATATTGAAATGATGCCAACTTTGGTGGAGTTGTGGGACAAAAAGAAATATACATTTCATCTACCCATAGGAGAGGCATCTATCACTTTAAAGGATGTTTGGAGGATACGGTGGGCATCGAACTAAGGATTTGACATAAACTACTCAATAAATTTGGAAGAGTATTGTTTTGTAAAAAATTTCCCAAGGCACTAGACTCCATGGATGGGTAGTAAACTACACTTTGAGTAGGAAATGCAGAGTGGTTTTGAGGCTTTACTACTATACTAGTAGGACTGGTGAATGGTTGACTGATGCTAGATTCTGAGAGACATGGGTATACACTAGGGTGAGGTAGGTTAATCTTTATAGTGTTGGAATAAGTTACCTACTATACCATCTTAAAAATTTAGCACCTATAATTAGATACTCAATTTATCCCCATTTTAGTATGTATGAGTTCTGACATTGATTTCGTGCTCTACTAAAGCTCATCAAACCTTTAAATTAATATTATAAGTCTCTTGTTAATATAATTTCACCAAATATTGATGTGAGCCCTTATTTATATGCATTCTCCTTTATTATTTCTCATCTTCCATCATTTATTAGCCTACATGGGCCCTATGTTACCTTTTTGGCCTTTGTACTTTTTCCCAACCTAAAAATCAATTGTGCCTATTATTTTTTCATCTACCCTATCTCTTAGACCTCCCATTTAAATTCTAGAACTTCCTCCTATGTATATAATGCCCAGGGATTTATGTTCCCCTAAGATTTGGCTAAAATTTGATCCTGAACTTCCTCCTATGTATATAATGCCCAGGGATTTATGTTCCCTTAGTCAGCCTGGCTCAATTTTGGATCCTGAAATGTGTGAAGAGGTATTTAAGTGGTTTATCTCTTCTCATTTTGGTAACCAAGAATATTCATGATAAATATTTCAAGAGATCTTCTACATCTAAGCATTCTTAAAGTCTTTAAGCATCAAAGTCTTTAAGCCTTCAAAGTATTATTCTTCTCCTTCATCAAGCATTATGGAAAACTACAACATTCATGGTGCAAGATCTTGTCTTTCATCTTTTCATTTAATTTTTTTTTCTAGAGTCTAAGGATATTTCATTAACACTTATTATTACTTCAAAAGAAGCATTGTGCCATCAAGGTATAAGGTAAGTTACGATTCAAATCTAGCTTCTATTTCATATCAACAAATATTTCCTTTATATAATTCCATTTTTATTCAAAGGTGGATTCCTAAATAGGGGTTTGACCAAGGAAAAACCATTTTCAAAACCTTTTTTCCTCATTTTTCTATGTTCAGGAACAAGTGGCACAACTATTTGAACTTTTCTGAGAAGTTCAGGATCTGCAGGATTAACTGTCAATTTTGGGAAAAATCCTTGGGTACAAAACACCCTTGGCTTTCTATTCCTAGGAACCAAATGCCCAGGGAATTTTATACTTGTAAAATCACCTTCAAATTTAAATCATAGGTTGGTATGGTTTTCATATTCCCATGTCAAGTCACTGCAATTGTCTGTTTGTTTTGTCGATATGTATTTCCTGAATCTTATCAATTTTTCTTATTTAGTCTCCTATCTTGCATCATAAAATCCAACTCCCCTCAATTCATTATTTTGAAGAAACATTGCACTCATTTAGTGCTTAAGTCCTACTTGATCCTATTGGTTCATCTTCCTCTTGATTGTGCATTAAGAAAAGGTGGAAAAATCCCCTATGTGCCTTGCTTCCCTTTTTCTTAATGTATATTTTGGTTAACCCAACTCATAACATATCCATTCTAATTTGGATGTATATATATACTTTATTTACATATAATTCATGATCATTCCTTCCATTTATTTTTTATTCATTTGCATTGATGAAAAAGACAAAAGAAAAAGAAAAATTCCATATTATTTCATGCATTCTTCTCATGTTTTAATTTTATAATAGTTTTATAATGCATTTATTTCCTAGAGGTGATAGCGGCTTAGCCTCCCTTATATCACTTTATCCATATCCTAAAGATCCTCTTATCCATGTGGACATATTTTTACAAGAAGATGTTCCCTTCAAAGCAATAATCTCTCTCTTTGGCGAGAACCATCAAAGAGTGATGTTAATTCTTCTCTTAATATGTTCCTCCCCCTTGAGAATACCTTGGTGAAAGTTGATTACTCCCCTCATGAAAACTTACCTTCCATTCATTTCAATGACATTCCCTTTAGGAATGAAGCTTTATTGAATTACAATTATCCCTCTCCTACAGTTTGTTCTATTTTTACTCTCAATGATCTCCCTATTTGGGATGAGCCATTGGACAATGATTTTTATTATTATCCCTCTCATGAAGCAAATTTGATAAAAGAAAATGATATTTTTTTTGACATATTTTCTATGTCTTTATGATCTTCCCTCTAGAAATGACACATTTGGGCTTGATGTTGACCCTTCTCCTAAGATGTTCCCCCTTTATGAGGATATTTTGGAGCAAGAGGAGGATATTATAAATACCTTTCTTAATATCACCTTACCTTTTGTATAATAGAAAATGGTATGAAACATCATTGAAGATACTAAATACAAAATTCTATATACATTACGAATATAAAATCCCCTACAAAGTGAATCTGATTAGCACACCTAAGAGAGTAACAGTGCCAATGCAAGATCTATCCAATGTAGGGTTTATGTTTGTATTCCTTGGGTAGAGGATGTGATAATCTGATAAATAAAATCTAATATGTGAAAGTATATTCAAGGAAAGAGGAATAAATGTGCACCTTGAAACTAGATGAGGAGGTTTAAACTTTTGATATGAATTTGACTATCGTCAGAATGTCAAAATCTACCGTAACTTCAGATCTAGGTTTTTGGGACCTGTCGATGTCTATTGTGCAAATTTTAGTTTAAAAAGTGAAAGAACAAGTCAAGATTCTTGGCAAAATTTTACATTTCAAATTGTTCCCGACTACTCCAAATCTGATGAAAATTTCTGAGGACCTGCGACTATGTATGTACTTTCCAGATCTGAACCTGCAACTCTGTAACCTATTCCTATGCATAGAAAAGAAGGGGAAAAGGTTATGGAAAAGGGGTTTTCCTTGGTCAAACCCTTGTATAGGAATCAACCTTGAATGAAATTGAAATTTTATAAAGGAAAGTAATGTAAGCAAGATAATTGCTAGATTCACCTTGCATGAAAAAACCCTTGTGAACGGATGTAGAAATTGCTCAAATCCATGAAGATTCTTGTAACTATGGATCTTAAAATCAATAGTTGAATCACAGATTCCCTTTCAAATTCATGGATCTATGATTTCCACTCCTAGATATTTCATGTTGATATGCTTGATAACCTCAATGGAGAAGGAAGAGGAGAAGAATGGATGTATGGGTCTTCTTGCTTGCTTAAGAATTCCTCTACTTGGCCATCATGGGAGAGAAATTTTCATCAATGAGAGAGATTTCCTTTTCTTGAATGGATCTTGAAGAAAAGGATACTTGAAGATCCTATATTGGGGCTTGCCTTCAAATCTTGAATCCAAATCTTTAATTGCACAACTTGAATGCTTGATTTCTTGAATGCTTGAGCTTGAATTGATATATTGCTTGCATAAGGATTTTCATGTAAAAATGAGAGGAAAGGGTCTCCTTTTATAATCATTTCAAGATTAAAATTAAGTCAAGGCTGACCACAGATTTGGTCCTTGGAAGAAAATCCCAACATCCGGCCCTGGGCCAAATCTGGGCTCAAAATCCAAGAACAAGTCAGCCAGTCGGCTTGTTCCCAGGAACAAGTCAACATGTCGACTTATCCAAGGTAAAATCACCTCAAAATTTTATGGGATGTTGGGGGATGTGATAAGATGTGGAGGTAGAAAATATATATTGTTGGGATCAAGCATAATAGATATTTAGACCTCAAAATTGTCAAAATAGGGTCTAAGAGGTCCTTGAGTCTCCAATTATGGGTGCTAACTTTTTAATACAATATATTTAGCCCCCACTTTAGCGAGATTATGACACAAACTAATTCTCATGATAAATTAGATTAAATGAAAAATATAATCTCATCAAGGTCAAGGAGATAAATAAACATCAAGCCCCCAAGTGAGTCAAGTCTTCATCAAATCCAAAACCAAGATAAGATAAGCATCCTGAGAGAGAGAGAGAGAGAGAGAGAGAGAGAGAGAGAGAGGTTGTCTTACTATGGACCACACAAAAGGAAAAGATTTACAAAAGATGTCATTCAACGGTCTAGCAAGCTGCATTATGCTAGTCAATCCATCAAAACTAATTAGGCCTAAGAAAATATTATTTTCTTCTCGATCCAGTAAAGTAACGATCAGACCTAAGGAAAGGATGTTTCCTTGGGGATCAAAGAAAAGATGATTGAGCCTAGGGAAAGGTTGTTTCCTTAGGGATCAAAGATGAAGGATAAGCCCATAAGGAAAGTTTGTTTACATTAACAGATCTAATGAAAATGGACAAATACAAGGAAAGCATTGTCTCCTTGGTCATCCATAAGTGAGATAAATTGCATGAAATCATTGTGTGTGTATGTGTGTGTGTGTGTGTGAAAAATGTGAAAGGTCTTGGATAACAATTTTCAAGTAGTAACACTTTTCAGTATCATGGCTAGGTTGACGATGGTATTGACAAAAATATTTTTGATCAAAGTTTTTGGGTAAAGGTTTGGATGTGTTAATGGGTTTGATAGAAGGAAGTTTTAACACATTATCATTAATTAAATTAAACATCACATTATCAAAATATTCAGAAAGATAAGTAAAATTATGAGAAGGTCAAAAGATAGATGACAAAGGAGTCACATCTTTGGATGCTGCTGCCATTTGTTCACCAACATTGTTGGATGAGTTGTTGATTTTGATGATTTTTTTGGTTTCTAAAATTTGTTAAAATTGTTGGATGTGGCATCACTCTTATCAATGGGAACATGAGTCATTGGAGTGGTTATCTCAAACTAATTCACTTGAAGTTGATAATTATGAAGCATTGCACATAATTGAGGGAAAAAGAATTTAGAAAGAAGAATATTATCTCTAATGTATTTTTGTAAATTAGCAATAAATATATGTTGCACATCAATATCAGAAACATGATAAGAAATATGAGCATTCAAATGTTTAAATCTACCAATGAAATTAGTCACTTTTTCTTTAACACCTTCTTTAAAATGCATTAAATCAGTCAAAGAAATCTCACTACCAATGTTGTTTTGAAGCCGCTGAATAAAAGCATTGCAAGATTTTGGAAGGAATCAATAGAATATGGAGGCAAAGAACAATTCCATTGCAAGGCCTTGTCTCGAAAGGTTCTAGTGAAAAACTTTGTCATGAACCTATGGTCATGAGAGAAATCACTACACAAGGTTTGAAATTTTTTTACATGATTTAAAGGATCGCCCTTATCGTTATAAGTCTCAAGGTGAGGAATCTCCATATATTGTGGCATAACAGCTCGGATGATATCCAAAGAAAAAGGACTATCAATGCTGCAAGTAGGACTGTTGAACTTGGATTGAGTCATGGAAGTAATTTTTTGTATCAAAGAAGACACATTTTGAGCCAAACTATTGATGGTAGAGTTGGTATAAAGGATGAGAGAGGGAGATGTATGATAAATGTTAGGAACATTGTTGAAAATTGAAGGAATGGTATAATATAAAAAAGGGCACACTATGGTAAGTTGGAATTAATGAAGGTAATGAAACACATGGCACACTTGAAGAAAAGGAAGAAACAATAGGATTAGGAATTATCACATGTGTAGGATTTGACCTTTGAATTGAAGTTGTTATGATAGGTGGAGCATAGGTGGACACACTAGGAATAGAAGTAGATGTAGGCATAGAGGCTTCAACATTTGTAATAGGTGGAATGAGGCCTAAATATTGAGAAAAATCCCTAATAGGCTTGAAATTTTTATTAATGAGATGCTACGCAAGATATTAACACCATGTTCATCATTATGAATTAGCTTCCTTAAGCATTCTACAATAGAAATGACCTCATAACTGGAGTTTTCTTGACCTATCCATTGTTCAAATTCCTCAGTCATGGGAAATGTTTTGGACTTGGATGTGAGGTAACCTTAAAGATTCATATTCATCATGAAAATAATGAGAAGAGGTGTTCTCGATGATATGGTTAATGTCATTAAGATGCATGTTGGTCTCATCAAGATTCCTAGGAAAGAGAGAAGACTTGGGATCAAAGGAACCCATAAGTCTATTGATTCATCTAAATAGAATGCTATAAGTTGGATTCAAAGTGATAAACCTCATTCCCTAGGGAATTAGAGAAAAGAGAGATTCAATACAATTAAAAGAAATATGAAATCCCACCAAATAGAGTCTTTTATGAAAAGAACATTTAACTATCAAATGAAAACATGTAATGTAAAGCCTACACAAGTATATTTGATTATGAAAGTGAAAAGCATGTGATGTAGATATAGATACAAAGATATGAACCTATGAATACAATAGAAAGGATATCATTCAAATACTACCTAAATATCCAAATGCATAGATTCTAACAATATGATGTAAATGCATACAAAGTAGATCTAGATATCTAAATGTACCAAATCACAAGGTATAATGCATGAAATCTAACACCATAATCAAAAGAGGAAATTTTATGAGTTTGGTTCACCAAAATGTATTATAGAAAATGGTATGAAAAATCATATAAGATACTAAATACCAAATTTTGTATATATTAGGAATAAAAAATCCCCTACAAAGGGAATTCGGTTAGCACAACCAAGAGAGTAAGGGTGCTAATGTGAGATCTATCCAATACATTATTTTTATTTGTATTCCTTGGGTAGATTATGTGATAATTTGATAAATAATATATGATCTATGAAACTAGGTTCAAGTAATAAGGAAGAAATGTGCACTTTAAGGATGTGTGACTATGTCTGTTTTTTCCAGATCTGAACCTACAATTTCATAGCCTCTTTTTGCGCACAGAAAAGAAGGGGAGAAGGTTTTGGAAAGGGGTTTTCCTTTCTCATACCCCTGTATATGAATTAAAATTGAAATGAAATTGGGATTTCATAAAGTAAATTAATGTAAATAAGATAAATGCTAGATTCACCTTGCATGAAAAACCCTCATGAACAGATGTATAAATCATTCTAATCCATGAAGATGCTTGTATGTGTGGATCTTGGAATGAATAGTAGAATCAAGGATTACCTCACAAATTCATGGATCTACGATTACCGCTGCTAGATCTTGAATGTTTATATGCTTGATAACCTCAATGGGGAAGGAAGAGGAGATGAATAGATTTATGGATCTTCTTGTTTTCTTGTGAATTCCTCTACTTAGCCATCATGGGAGAGAAATTTTCATCATTGAGAGAAGATTGTATTTTCTTGAATAGATCTTGAGGAAAAGGAGACTTGGAGATCCTAGATTGGGTTTTTGCCTTCAAATATTGAATTGAAATCCTCAATTGCACAAATTAAATGCTTGATTGCTTGGATTCTTGATCTTGAATTGATATATTGCTTGCATAAGGATTGTCATGTCAAAATGAGAGGAAATGGGATCCTTTTATACTCATTTTAGGATTCAAATTAATTCATGGTCAAACACAGATTTGGGCCTTGGAAGAAATCTTGACATCCGGCCTTGGGCCAAATTTGGGCTTAGAAACCCAGGAACAAGTTGACTTGTTTCAAGTAAAATCACCTCATATTTTTCTAGTATGTTGGGGGATGTGAAAAGATGTGAAGGGAGAAAATACAAATTGCTGGAATCAAGCATAATGGACATTCAGACCTCAAAATCACAAAAAATGAGGTCTAATAGGTCCTAGAGCCTCCAATTATGGGTGCTAAGTTTTTAACATGATACATTTATACCCAACTTTAGTGGGATAACGACACAAACTCAAGCTCATGATATAGTAGATCGAATGAAAAGGATGATCTCATCAAGGTCAAGGAGATAAAGAAACATCAAGCCCCCAAGTGAGTAGAGTATTCATCAAATCCAAAGCCAAGATAATAGAGGCATCACTCGAAAGAGAGAGAAAAGGTGTGATCACTAGCCTAGTAAGAGGTCATCTTACTATGGACCACACAAAAGGAAAATTGTTGCAAAAGGTGACATTGAATGGTCTAGTGAGATTTTATATAAGTCAATCCATAAAAAAGGATCAGGCCTAAGAAAATATTGTTTTTGTAGGGATCTGTCAAAGGAACGATTAGGCCTAAGTAAAGGATGTTTCCTTAGGGATCAAAGAAAAGGTGATCACGGCTAAGGAAAGAATATTTACATAGGGATTAAAGAGGAAGGATGAGTCCTTAAGGGAATTTTGTTTCCATTAAGGGATCCAATGAAAAAGGAAAAACACAAGGAAATCATTGTCTCCTTGGTCATCTACAAGAGAGATAGATTGCATGAAATTATAGTGTGTGCATGAAAATTATAAAAGGTAATGAATAATAGTTTTCAAGCTGTAACACTTTTCAATATCATGGCCAGGTTGACGATGGTATTGACAAAATAATTTTTTAATCAGAGTGTTTGGGTAAAGGTTTGGACGTTTCAATGGGTTTGATAAGAGGAAGTGTTAATATATTAGAATTAATTAACTTCAACATCACATTATGTAAAGATTAATAAAGATGATTAAAATTAAGAGCAGGTCTAAAGATAGATGACAAAGGAGCCACATATTTGGATGTTGCTGCCACTTGTTCATCGACAATGTTGGATAAGTTGTTAAAGATGAAGTTTTTTAGTTTTTGAAGTTTGTATAAATTTTTGGATTTGGCATCACTCTTATGAATGGAAATAGATTCATTGGACTGGTTCTCTCAAACTAAACCACTTGCAGTTGATAGTTATGAAGCACTGCACACAATTGAGTGAAAAAAGAAAATTCAAAAAGAAGAATCTTATCTCTAATGTATTTTTGTAAATTAGTAATAAAAATAATTTGCACATCAATATCAAGCACATGATAAGAAATATGAGCATGCAAATGCTTAAATCTACCAATAAAATTAGTCACTTTTTCTTTAACACCTTTTTTACAATGCATTTAATCAGTCAAAGAAATCTTAGGACCAATGTTGTTTTGAAATTTTTGAATAAAAGAATTATCAAGATTTTGGAAGGAATCAATAGAATAAGGAGGGAAAGAAAAATACCATTGCAAGGCCTTGTCTTGAAAGGTTCTAGTGAATTTTTTTTACATGAACTCACTACATAAGGTTTGAAATATTTTGACATTAGTTAAAGGATTACCCTAACCATTATAAGTCTCAAAGTGAGGAATCTACATATATTGTGGGATAACAACTTAGATAATATCCAAAGATAAAGGACTAGCAATATCAGAAGTGAGAATGTTTAACTTGGAATGAGTCATGTAAGAAATTTTTTGTTTTAGAAGAAACTATTTGAGTCAAGCTATTGATGGTAGAATTGGTAGAAAGGATGGGAGGAGGAGATGTATGAGAAATGTTAGGAAGATTGCTTAAAATTAAAGGAGTGGTTGAATATAAAAATGGCACACTATGGTAAGTTGGCAATAATGAAGGAAATGAAATATATGGCACTTGAAGGAATGGAAGGAACAATAGGATTAGGAATGCTCACATGTGTAGGATTGGGACTTTTAATTGAATTTTTTTATGATAGGTGGAGCATAGATGGACACACTAGGAATAGAAGTAGATATAGGCATAGAGGCTTCATCACATGTAGTAGATGGAATGAGGCCTAAATATTGAGAATAATCCCTAATAGGCTTGACATTGGTATTACTGAGATGAGATATGATACACATTATATTAACACCATGTTCATCTTTATGAATTACCTTCCTTAAGCCTTGTACAATGGAGATGACCTCAGGATTAGAGTTTTCTTGACCTAGCCAATGTTCAAATTTCTTGAAGTCATAGGAAATTTTTTAGACTTGGATGGGAGGAATCATTAAAGATTCATCTTCATCATGATAAGAATGATAATATTTATTCTCCATGATAGGGTTAATGTTATTAAGATACATGTTGGTCTCATAAAGATTCCTAGGAAAGAGAGAAGACTCAAGATCAAAGGAACCCATAAGTCTATTGTTTTGTCTAATCAGAATTCTATAAGTTGGTCTCAAAGTGATTATACTCATGCACTAGGGAATGAAAGAAAATAGATTAAATGAAATTGAAATAAATATTAAATCCCATCAAATAGAGTCTTTTAAGAAAAGCACGTTTAACTGTCAAATGCATTTACATGTAATTTAAAGCCTACACAAGTAGATTTGATTATTAAAGTGAAAAGCATGTGATGTAGATCTAGATAAAAATATATGAACCTATGCATACAATAGAAAGGAGATCATGAAAAGACTACCTAAATATCCAAATGCATATATTGTAAAAATATGATGTAAATGCATAAAAAGTAGATCTAGATATCTAAATGCATCAAATCACAGGGTATAATGCATGAAATCTAACACCATAATCAAAACAGGAAATGTTACGAGTTGGGTTCACCAAAATGTATAATATAAAATGCTATGAAACATCATAGAATACACTAAATACCAAATTATATATATATTTGGAATACAAAATCCCCTTCAAAGGGAATCTGATTAGCACAACCTAGAGAGTAAGGGTGCCAATGCGAGATCTATCCAATGTAGGGTTTTTGTTTGTACTCCTTGGGTAGAGGATGTGATAGTGTTACATAAAATATGATCTATGAGATTATATTCAAGGAAAGTGGAATAAATGTGCACCTTGAAACTAGATGAGGAGGTTTGAATTACTTTGGATCTAAACTTGACTGTCGCCAAAATGTTGGAATCTATCGTAATTTTAGATCTGGGTTTTTGGGACTTGTAGCTCTCTGCTATGCAAATCTCAGTCAAAAAGTATAGGAGCAAGTCGAGATTCTAGGTACAATTTGACAGTTTGACTTGTTCCCAACTACTCCAAATTTGATAAATTGTTTTGAGGATTTGCGACTATGTTTGTACTTTGCAGATCTGAACCTACAACTCTGTAAATTTTTCTTGCGCACAAAAAAGAAGGGGAGAAGGTTGTGGAAAGGGGTTTTCCTTGGTAATACCAATGTATAGAAATCAACCTTTATATGAAATTGGAATTTCATAAAGGAAAGTAATGTAAAATAGAAAAATGTTAGATTCACCTTGCATGAAAAACCTCATGAACGGATGTAGACATCTCTGAAATCCATGGAGATTTTTATATGTGTGGATCTTAGAATGAATAGTAGAATTAAGGATGATCTACGAAATGCATGGATCTATGATTTCCACTCCTAGATCTTGGATGTTTATATGCTTGATAACCTCAATGGATAAGGAAAACAACAAGAATGCATGTAAGGTTCTTCTTGCTTGCTTGTGAATTCCTCTACTTGGTCATCATGGGAGAGAAATTTGTATCAATGAGAGAATATTTCATTTTCTTGAATGAATCTTGAAGAAAAGGGGACTTGGAGATCCTAGACTGGGTGTTTTCCTTCAAATCTTGAATCCAAATCCTCAATTTCACAACTTGAATGCTTGATTTCTTGAATGCTTGAGCTTGAATTGATATATTTATTGCATAAGAATTATCATGTCAAAATTAGAGGAAATTGTCTCCTTTTATCCTCATTTTGGGATTCAAATTAATTCAAGGCTAACCACAGATCTAGGCCTTAGAATAAAATCTTGGCATTGGGCCTCGACCAAATTTGGGCTCAAAAACCTAGGAACTAGTCAAGCAGTTAACTTGTTCGAGGTAAAATCACCTCAAAATTTGTTAGGATGTTAGGGGATGTGATAAGATTTGGAGGGAGAAAATACACGTTGGGATCAAGCATAAAAAACATTAAGACCTTGAAATCACCAAAATGGGGTCTAATAGGTCCTAGAGCCTCCAATTATGGGTGCTAACTTTTTAGGACGATACACCTTCATTAAATGGAATACCTTTTAGAGAAGAAGATTTGATGGAAAAACCTACTCCCTATTCTAAAGATTGTCCTACTCATAAGGATACCTTGGAAAAATAGGATAATATCATTACTACATTCCTTGATGCTCTCTCTTCTAGAGATAAAACCTTGAACGATCAAGAACCTAGTCAAGTCAATGTTGTCAATGTGTTGGGTACTGAAAAGCCTAAGGTTGTTGTCCATATTCATCAAGATACCCCTCGACCTCAAAATAAACCAATTATTTTAGTAAAATGTTCTCAATAATTTTATTATCATGTGGTATCTCACATATATAACACAAGAAATAATAGACAACCTGCGAATCCAATTGTTCCTCCTTCTCTTCCCTTTCTCAACCAACGCTTCCTTCTCCACACCGTTACACTCCAAATCTTGGAAAGGAATATGATTTAGTAGAATAAACTTGTGTTATTCCTTCCAAGATAGCCCTTTGGGAGCTTCTCCAGACTCCATCTACATACCATGAAGCTTTACAATAAGCCTTAAAAAACATGACTCTTTCATCTCCTATCCAAACCAAGATAAAGTCCATATTGGAATATAAGAATGCAACCAATAATAAAGCTCAAATTGTGTTTTCTCAAGATGAGTTTCCTTCTAATAAATTTAAGATCAACATTAATCTCTTATGATTTTATTTATCTATGGTAATCTTATTCGAATAACTCTAATTGATAATAGATTTTGTTTTAATTTTTGTGTAGTTTTGATTTGTTGCATAAAATTAAGGTGAATAATTCATTGATTAAACCTAATTCTATTCCCATCTCTAGCTTTGACAATGTTGCTAAAAAACACTTAGGTATTATAACTTTACCAATTAAGATATTTCTATTTCTTTACCTACACCTATTCATGTTATGCCTGATACTCTCACATATAATCTTCTCTTAGGGATCCCATGGTTTCATTCCATGAAATTTGCTCCTTTAAGACTCCATTGAAAAGTGAAGTTCACTCATAACAACATCATGTATACCCTTTTTGTCGATGATAAGCTCCAAAATTGGTTATGAATAGAATTTGATTCTCCATCCATTCCTACACCATTTCAACAAAGAATATCTTCTCTTCCTAAAGATACTTCATCTCATGGGAGTTCCATTTTAGAATATGATTGCTGGTCATTATACTTTATGTCATCTTTTGTGGGAGAATACAAGCTTTCTAAAAGGCCTAGTGTTTCATTTGTCCAACCCGATTCTCAAAATAATTCAACTCATAATCTTCAACATGGTTTAGGATGAATGCTACAAAGTATCAAAACTTAATAGAAACCTACCTCAAACATGTCTCTTAAAGGGCTCATTTTCCAAACTCCTTTGTCTACATCCCTTCCCTTATTGCATAACTATAATGTTATAAATTTGACCCTGTTAAAGGAAAATTATATTCCCTTGAGAGCCAAGTTCATAACATGCATTCAGATATCTCCAACTATCTAAACCACTATAAATATCTTATTATAGATGAAGAAAAATAATATTTTGATTATAAAAATGGGAAGGCCAGGTGACATAGAGTCTCTGGTCCAAATCTGAGTGTCTCGGCTAAGGACACCAATGCAGTGCGGGGATGTCTATGCAGTGCATTGTAGTCTTGTGCGGACTGAAATAGAAAGTGCCTAGATTATGGAAATAAATCAGGGTTGTGCTTCTTATAACCCTCATGCAGTTGAACGGTTCCAATAAACTAGAAAGACTGAAAAAGCCAAGAGATCTAGGGATATTGTATTAAAGAATGTCTTTGCTAATAATAGACTTTTCTATTAAAATGAGAGAGAGAGGATTCCAATATTGTAAGTGAGATTTGAAAGAGAGAACTTAGAGACCTTTAATGAAGCAAAGACATCAATTTAGAGAGAGAATAAGAGACTTCGAAGCTGTTCTAGAAGATTCTAGGTCGTTCTACCGACAAAAGCAAGTGACAAGTGGAAAGCATGCAGAAGACTGATATTTGAACATTGGGATGTTGCAGGTGGACTAATACGTGATTCATAGACATCCGCGTGATACACTATTGCCCGAACAAATCATACTCAAATATGATAGGTGGAAAAGGAAACACACGACTTATGAAAAGTTGATGTTAGCATATAGTTGTTGACAAGGATTTTGAACATCTTAATAGGTTAAAGGAAAATAGAAGGGCTTAAATGGACCTACAGAAATGCTAGGGGAATGGACACTAAAGTGGTTATAAAAGTGTGGCCTAAATTGCAAATGGGGGTATGCAATTTTTTACTCTACACTAACACTTCTTATATGCCTAGCTTTAATGAAAAAATTATTTTTCCTAACCTTCTTTATGCTATGGTGATTACTCAACCAAAATGAAAGAAGAAGCATATTCAAACCTTTTTCATGTATCATCAATATCATGAAAATTCTACTAATGAATGCCAAGCTTTGCATTACAAAATTCATAAACTCGTTAATTATGACATCATTCACACAACATGTTGTAATGAGTTGATTTTAAATTATGATTAATTTTAATAACATCTAAGTCCATGTTTCTACACACTATGTGATATTTTTATCCTCTCCATTGAGGTTCCATTTTAATTCATGGTGCTACAATTTAGGTGCGATCATACTTAGTGAGAAACATAATGGTTATCTTTCTCCTTATTCTTGTCTCTATTCTTGGGGGAAAAGGATATTATTTCAATCTCTCATCCATTATAAGGATCCCTTTTCCCATGGGTTAGTGGTATTTGTTTATCATTTGATGTCCAATATTACACATAATTGTTTTTATACAATAGGGATTTTCTCGAAATAAGTGGTCATGAAATGGATGAGATGCATGACCAATATTTCATCTACCTTGAATTCTCCAACTCCCTTGGTAAAAGGAGTATACAAGAGGTATGTATCATCAATAAAAACCTATTATTTTTTTGCAATTATGTATCCATGGTAAATAAATCCCTTACCTTGGGGGATAAAAGTGTGTCATCCTTACTTAAAAATCCCTTTACCTAGACATTGGGAAGGTGTGAATTCTTCCCTTCTTTTGGTCAATGATGATTTTCACAATTTCTTTATCCTATTTTCAAAATCCTTCAAAAGGATTCCTTTGCAAGTTTTTCATGATATATCTTTGGATTTTTCCCTTCCTTGACCTCATAAGAGTTATGAACTCTTTGGATTGGAGTGGGTGTTTCATGTGGGATACCTCCTTGGTGTTAAAGGTGCTTTGTCCTTGTTCCCCTTTTCCTTAAGATGTCAAAATAGTCAAATTTAACCATCTTAAGGTGGGGGCATATATCACCTCCTTATTGAAAATATCCTAACTATTTAAATATTTTTAGGTAGAGTTCACTAGCCTCATATAATTTTCTAGGGACAATGGTGCAGGAGCACCTAGTTAAGGCCAAAATGTAACCTGGGACTTCTAAGTTGTTTTTGGCTTGTAGTGGTTTTAGCCGAACCACTAGTGGAATAATAGGAATAGGTGGGTCCAAGGATATTTGAATGTTTATTTGTAGGTTTTATTAGGTCTTTAGTGTTTTCCTTGCAAGCAATGTCCAAAGTTGACATTTGTAACCATATTGACTATGTAATGGCAAAAGTGGAAATTTTGTACTTAGGGGTAAAATTAGGAAAGGAAGTGTTTAGGAGACCTATTTGAGGTTGAATTAGACTAGATATTCTATTTTTTAAGTTATTGAGTTGGTTGACCATGTTTTATGCCAAAATCCCAAAAGTTGTAAAAATTGTCAATGTTGTCATTGACAACATTGACAATATTTGTTCCAAGATTGCATTTTCAGGCAAAGTGGTTCCTTAACTATATAAAACCATTGAGATATGGATTTGGTCAAATATATGAGGCCTCCCTTGACCTATGAACAAGGTTGGATGACATTTTGAAAATAGAGTAATTGAAGAGTGACAATTTTTCTGTGTATTTTGAAGCTTTTCTTTGGTTGTAGTAATTTAATGGGTTAGATTGATTTCTGTAATGGTTGAGGAAGTTTGATTAGTTAATTTTGTGATTATGTGTGGTGGTAGATTATCATTTTGTATATTTTTGTGTTAGTTTGTAAAATTATTTTGTTTTAAGCTTTGTCACTGGTCTGAACTAGGCAGGCTATGCAAATGGGGTCATAGCTCATCATTCTACCATAGAATTTGTATGGGCTCTTGGAATGGGTGAGGTGACTCCATGTACTATCTATTTATAGAAGGAGGGGCCTTGGGAAGCTTGTATTCCATTTTTTCAATGATTCCCTAGGATAGCCTGTGATGCATGGCTAGGGTCTACAGAGCATTGCAATTGATTTATAGTGGAATGAATGCATTGAATGCTTTAACTTGAGATTGTGGAGAAGTAGAGTGGTGTGTGAAGGATCCCAAACTCAAAGGAGAAGTTTGGGTGAAGTATTCTAAGTTCCAATAAACCAAGTCTTTGTGCAGACAGTCTCATTGCTTTAAAACCTTGATTTTCAGACATGGTTATAACTTTCTGGTGTACGGACAGTTTGGGGAGTGGAAACTAGTGAAATATTGTAGGGTTCCATAAAGGGTGTCTGGAAGTAGAGTTTTTTTTGGTACTTGTTAAATATTGTTTGAATTTATATGTAGAAAAGTGCCTAATTAGGCTTAATGCTTGTAGCCATGTTTTGGGGGTGTTTGGAGTATGAATTGGAACTTGATTAGAGTCTCATTGAAAGAAGTGTGGGTAAGAATTGGATTGGATCCATTGACCTAGTTTTAATCCTATCTCTCCACATTGAAGTGATCTTGAACCTTATGGGTCAAATAATGAAGATGGTTCAAGAAGAGTCTTATAGCTAGGAGATGTGTAGTTTGATTTATTGATTGGTGGACACAAATTTAATCAGAGAAGGTTCTTGAGAAGAGGGAACTTAGAAGTTAGGGTTATTAAATAACCCTACTAGGCTAGATGAGAGGACTATTGAAGACCCTAGTGGAGTATAGGTTAAAGAGAAAGGTTTGTGTTACATCAGATTGGTGTCAGAGCAAGTTAAAGACTTGGGAAGTCAATGTATGTCTGCAGCTACTGGTGAATCAGTAGGAGAGTCAATAATGGTGACTAATGAAGAGATATATAAAGAGGTGGATGAGAAAAAGGAGAAGAAAATAATCCTTGAAGAATCCTTAGAAGGAATGAGGATAAGGCTAGAATAAGTTGCTAATGTAGGAGCTAGGAACAAATAACTTGAAAGCAATGATAGGGGTTAATAGATTGATGAGGAGGACATTATCCCTGAACTAGACGCACCATTGAATGAAGAGCCATTCTTGAAGGCCATAAAAGAATTAGGTGGAAAAGCATTGGAAGTGATACTATTGTTTAGTGGGAAGATGGAAATTGAGGCAGTGATGGATTGGGTTGAAGGAATGGAGAACCACTTTGAGTGTGAAGGGGTGATAGAGGTACATAAGCTAAAGGTGGCCAAATCAAGACACAGAGGGTCAGCCCTAACATGGTGGAAATACCTTCAAAATGAGAGGGTTAGATTGGGTAAGCAACCCATAGCCAATTGGAATGCAATGGTGACTAGGCTAAAGGATAATTATCTGCCAGAGGACTATGAGATTCAACTTCATAGGAAAAGATAGAACTTGAAGAAAAAAGACTTGGATGTGGCCTCTTATACAAAGGAATTCCAAAGATTGTGTCTTAGGTCTAAGAAATAAGAAGATGAATCAATCAAGGTTGCTAGGTACTTGGGTGGATTGAAATGGAACATCCAAGAAGAGATCACTTTGTGGACACCAACCACAGTTCAAGGGTGTCATCAATTATCCCTAAGGGTGGAGGAAAAGAATAGGAAGAAAGGTGACTCTAACTTCAAGAACAAAGGTAGAGGAAGAGAGCAATGGGGTGGAAGAGGAGGCTATCAAGGCAGAGGCAATGAGCAAAGGACACAAGGTGAAACCAAACTAATAGAGCATAATACTTAAAGAACTCCAAGAGGGGGCTATAACAGAGGTAGGGGTAATCAAGGAGGTCCTAGCAGAGGAAGAGGAGGTAGAAGTAACTCATACTTTGGAAGTATTAAGTGTTAAAACTGTGGTCGATTAGGCCATCCAACATATAGGTGCCCTTAGAATCCTACTACTTCAAATTATGATAAGGGAGTGGCCTATGCTCATGAGGACACTTCAAGTATAAAAGCACCTGAGATTGACCATCTAGATTCAGAGATGGGTGAAAACCTTATGTTTAGGAGGGTGTTGATAAGACAACCAGTCAAGGATGAACCCAAACATAGGAGGGCTTTGTTTATAATAAGATGCAAGATCCTTGGAAAAATTTGTAAGGTGATTGTGGATTCTGGTTCCACAGACAATATAATCTCAGAGGAGGCAATAGTCAAACTCAAGCTAGCCAAAATACCCCATGTGAATTAATACAAGGTGACATGGCTTATTAAAGGCCAAAGTGTATTGGTAAATGAGAAGATATGGGTTGAATTCTCTATAGCAGGGTATAAGGAAAAACTATTGTGTGAAATCCTACCAATGGAAGCTTGTCATTTGCAGTTAGGAAGACCTTGGAAATTTGACAATAGGGTAGTGTATGATGGAAAGGAGAATTATATCACCTACAAGAAGGGAGACAGAACTTTCAAGATTCAGTCTCTTCTAGAAGAGGAGGAGCCACAGTCCAAGACTCCTAACATCATGTTTTGTAGTGGAAAAGAGTTTGTGAAAGACATTAAGGATGAAGATAATGAAGGAAATGCTATTGTTCTTAAGCCTAAGGAAGAAGAGAATCCCATCAAGGAGCCCTTACCAGTAGAGATACAAGAATTTCTTGAGGAGTATAAGGATATAGTGAGTGATGGAACTCCTACAACCTTACCTCCTAGAAGAGTAATAAGTCATCAGATAGAATTTGTCCCTGGTGCATCTTTTCCTAATAAGGCAGCTTATAAGCTTACCCCTGATCAAAATTGGGAAGTGGAAAGGCAAGTAAAAGAACTCTTGGATCAAGGCTTGATCAAGAAGAGTATAAGCCCATGTGTAGTCCCGGTTGTGTTGGTACCCAAGAAGGGAGGAAAATGGAGACTTTACATAGATTCAAGGGCAATAAATAGAATTACAATAAGGTATAGGTTCCCCATACCTATGATTAAGGATCTCATGGATTTCCTTGGAGGGGAAATGTACTTTACAAAGTTGGATTTGAAAAGTGGTTATCACAAAATCAGCGTGAAAGAAGGGGATGAATGGAAAATGGCATTCAAGACCATAGATGGATTATATGAATGGCTTGTGATGTCATTTGGCCTCACAAATGCTCTGAGCACATTCATGATGCTCATGAATGAAGTGCTCAAAGACTTCATAGGGAAGTTTGTAGACGTATATCTTGATGATATATTGATATTTAGTAAGATAAAAGAGGAGTATATCAAGCACATAGAGGTTGTGTTGCAAAGATTACATGAAGAGAAGCTGGCTACCAATCTTGAGAAATGCGAGTTCTTCAAGAAAGAACTAGTATACTTGGGCTTTGTAGTGTCGAAAGGGTCCTTGATTATGGATCAAGATAAATTTGCAGCTATCCTAAACTGGCCACCACCTACCACAACCACTGAGGTAAGAATTTTCAATGGCTTAGACCAATTTTATAGGAAATTTATTAGAAATTTCAGTGGTATCTGTGCACCTTTGTTAGATACTATCGAGGGTGGGGTAAAAACTAAGTTTAGGTGGAACTTAGAAGCACAAAAAGCATCTGAGATGTTGAAGAAACAAGTAGCCACACAACCCATCCTAAATCTGCGTAGTTTTGAGAATTTTTTTACTATTGAATGTGATGCAAGTGGGATGGTAGTAGGGGTGTGTTAAGCCAAGAAGGTAGGCCAGTAGCCTTCTTTAATGAGAAATTAAATGAAGCTAAGAATAAATACTCTTCTTATGACTTAGAAATGTATGCCTTAGGTCAATCACTTAGAAAGTGGAGGTACTATCTATAACCCAAGGAATTTGTTTTATTTACTGACAACCCGGCCCTTAGTTATATCAATACTCAGGAGAAACTAATTAATAAACATATAAAATGGATGGAATACTTGCAAGCATTCAAATTTACAATTAAGCATAAGAAAGGACAATTAAAAAAGGTTGCAAATGCACCAAGTAGGATGTTGTTGATAGTCCAAGAAGTTTAGTTGAATAGAATTGACATAGAGAGTTTCAGAGATCTCTAAAAGATAGATGAAGACTTTGGTGAAGCATACAAGGTGTGTGTTGATTTTCAGAATCATTTCCATAGCAAGTTATTTGATTTTACTTTGCAAAATAGATTGTTATTTAAGGGTAACCGGTTGTGTGTGCCGAGAGGTTCCATGAGAGGGAATCTCATACAGGAGAAACACAATGGGTGTTTGAGTGGTTATTTTGGTATGAACAAAACCTTGGATCTTGTGCAAAGGTTCTACCATTGGCCAAAGTTGGTAAGAGATGTTACTAGGTATGTTGAGCAGTGTGTAATATGCATGAATGCCAAAGAAGGAATAAGAAATATAGGTTTGTACCAACCTTTACCAGTCCCTAATAGGTCATGGGAGTGTGTGAGAATGGACTTCATAGTAGGTCTACCCAAAAAAAAGCAAGGATATGACAAAATTTATGTAGTGGTTGCTAGATTTAGCAAAATGGGACATTTCTTTCACTGCAAGACTACTCATGATGCTAACCACATAGCTTATTTGTTCTTTAAGGATATTGTGAGAATCCATGGTTTTCCCCTAAGTATTGTATCAATTAGGGTTGTGAAATTTATGATCCATTTCTAGAGAACATTGTGGACTAGATTGGGTACTAATATTTCTGTTGGTTCAGCCTACCATCCTCAGACAGATGGCCAAAATGAGCTGGTAAATAGAGTGTTGGGTAACCTATTGAGGTGCCTAACTAAGGAGTATGGTCAGACATGGGATGTGGTCATTCCCCAAGAAGAGCATGCTTATAATGATAGCAAGAACAAAACCACAGGGAGAAGCCACTTTGAGATAGTTTATGGGATGCACCCAAGAGGTGTGTGTGAGCTTAGGGATTTTGGAGACATGGAGTACAAGAGTGGTCATGCTAAGGACTTCACTCAAACCATGAAGGAGATCCAAGAACAAGTCAAGAAGAGCATACAAGACATGACACAAAAGTTGAAGGCCAAAGTTGATGAAAAGAGGAGAGACATTCAGTTTGAGGTAGGTGAGTATGTGATAGTTCATTTGAAAAAACCTCAGTTACAGAAAGGTGTGCCTACTAAAATTCAGATGAAGAGGGTAGGACCTTACAAGATCATAGCCAAATATGGGGCTGATACCTACAAAATAGACTTACCTTCAGATTTGAACATATCTCCTATTTTTAATGTCCAAGACTTGATCAAGTTCAAAGGGTAGTTAGATGAGATGGGTCAAATTATTCAAGGGGTCAGTGGTGATGTTGAGGCTACTGTATTACCTCCCAAGCCACAATTAGAAGCTGACAGAGTTCTGGATTCAAGAGTCAAGAAGACTCCTAGGCACAAGGTGTACATGGAACACCTCATCCAGTGGAAGAATAGGAATGAGTCAAAGGCCTCATGGATTGCAGAAGAAGACTTCAAGAAGGTGGGCATCTCTGAAGACATATCTTCCATAGGAGTGACATAAATTTCCTTTGTGGGGGAGTATGGTGCAGGAGCACCTAGGTAAGGCTAAAATGTAACCTATGGCTTCTAAGTTGTTTTTGGCTTGTACTGGTTCTAGCCAAACCGCTAGTGGAATAATAAGACTAGGTGGGTCCTATGATGTGTGAAGGTTTATTTGGAAGTCTTATTAGGTCTTTAGTGTTTTCCTTGCAAGCAATGTCCAAAGTTGTCATTTGTACCCATATTGCCTATGTAATGGTAAAAGTGGAAATTTTGTATTTAGGGGTAAAATTAGGAAAGGAAGTGTTTAGGAGACCTATTTGAGTTTGAATTAGCCTAAATATTCTATTTGTTAAGTTATTGAGTTGGTTGACCATGTTTTATTCCAAAATCCCAAAAGTTATAAAAGTTGTCAATGTTGTCATTGACAACATTTGTTGCAAGATTACATTTTTGGGCAAAGTGGTTCCTTAACTATCTGAAACCATCAAGATAGGAATTTGGTCAACTATATGAGGCCTCCCTCAACCTATGAGAAAGGTTGGATGAAATTTTGAAAATAGAGTAATTAAAGAGTGACAAGTTTTCTGTGTATTTTGAAGATTTTCTTTGGTTGTAGTAGTTTAATGGATTAGATTGATTTTTGTAATGGTTGAAGAAGTTTGAGTAGTTCATTTTGTGATTTTTTGTGTTGGTATATTAGCATTTTTTATATTTTTGTGTTAGTTTGTAAAATTATTATTTTTTAAGCTTTATCGCTGATCTGAACCAGGCAGGCTATGCAAATGGGGTCATAGCTCATTATTCCACTGTAGACATTGTATGGACTCTTGGAATGGGTGAGGTGACTCCATGCAATATGTGTGTATAGAAGGAGGGGCCCTGGGAAGCTTGTCTTTCATTTTTGCAATGATGCCCTAGGCGAGCCTGTGATGCATGGCTAGGGTCTGCAGAGCATTGCAAGTGAGTTATAGTGGGTTGAATGCATTGAATTCTTCAACTTGAGATTGTGGAAAGGTAGAGTGGTGTGTGAAGGAGAAGTTTGGGTGAAGTTTTCTAAGTGCCAAGAGACCAAATCTTTGTGCAGACAATCCTATTGCTTTGAAACCCTAATTTTTAGGTATGGTTATTGATTTTTGGCATACAGATAGTTTGGGGAGTGGAAACCACTGAAATATTGAAAGGTTCCATAAAGGGTGTCTAGAAGTAGTGTTTTTTTTGGTACTTGTTAAGGATTGTTTGAAGTTATATGCAGAAAAGTGCCTAATTAGGCCTAATGCTTGTAGCCCTATTTTGGGGGTGTTTGGAGTATGAATTGGAACTTGATTAGAATCTCATTGAAAGAAGTGTGGGTAAGAATTTATTGGATCCAATTGACCTATTTTGAAGCCTATCTCTCCACATTGAAGTGATCTTGAACTTTATGGGTCAAATAGTGGAGATGGTGTAAGAAGAGTACTATAGCTAGGAGATGTGTAGTTTGATTTATTGATTGGTGGACACAAAATGAATCAGAGAAGGTTCTTGAGAAGAGGGACCTTATAAGTTAGGGTTAGTGAAGAACCCTACTAGGCTATAGGAGAGGCCTATTTAAGACCCTATTGGAGTATAGGGTAAAGAGAAAGGTTTGTGTTACATCAGATAGATCTCTCTCCTATGTACATTTTTCATCAATTTCCTTAGATACAATGCTTTTGCTGGTTATCCTTAGGATTGGTTGAACTAGTATAACACAAATTACTAGCCCATTTGAACTCTCCTTGGCATACATTTTTAGGATTGGTTAAATAACATAACACAATTTGCTAGACCATTTTCCCTATAATTTTTCATGGGTTGACTAGCATAACACAATTTTCTAGACCATTCAAGCTCTTGTTTGCATAGAATTTTATGAGTTGAATAGCATGCACTAGACCATAAAATCCCTCTTTACATTTTTTGATGGGTGGAACTAGCATAACACAAAAAATTCTAGACCATTTCCCCTCTTCTCTTTTCCTTCTCCCTCTCATGGATCACCTAGCACAACACAAATGGCTAGCCTGTGTCATCCATGGTTGTCTTTTCTCTCTTCCATGATTTCAAAGAATAATACACTTTTCTATTTTATTGGATTTTGGAGTCTTGTCTTATCTTTGAGGTTTTCTCTTTCTCTTTCCATGTGACCACTTGTGCATTTACAGTAGCTTTCCAAGCATGATGTTGGCGATTGAGACATTTTTTACTAAGGTCTCTTCAATCAGTTGACTTGGAATCTTAGCAAGATTTAGAATTTTATTTTTGTTTTATGTATCATTGTGCATGGTTTTACAAGTTAATATCCCTAGGTTGGGTGATTGTACCCTTAAACTTAGTGATGTCTTATCTCTTTGCAGTTTGCCCATGATCATAGCTTTATCTCTTTCTCTCTCTTACTTCCACTTTACCATGAGAATGAGGTGGAATCATACTCTTGCTAAATTTGGGGCTAAATTTACCATCCTAAAAAGTTATCACCTAAAATTAGATGCTTAGTTTAGCCCCATTTTAGTATGTATGGGTTCCCACATTGATTAATTTATGCTCTCCTAATGCTCATTAGACCTTTAAATTAATATTATAAGTCATGTATTAATTCAATTTAACCAAATATTGATGTGAGCCCTTATTTCTATTCATGCTCCTTTATTATTTCTCCTCTTTCATCAATTATTAGCCTACATGGGCCCTATGTTACCATTTGTGCCCTTTTTACTTCTTCCTGACCTTGAAATTAGTTGTGCCTCTTATTATGAAATCTACCCTATTTCCTTGACCTTCCATTTCAATTATGGAACTTTCCCCTAGGCACATAATGCAAAGAGCTTTATTTTCCTAGGAACACAATTCCCAAGGCATTTGTTTCCCCCAAATTCGGCTCAAATTTGAATTGGCGCTTGGTTGTGGTATTTTTGTGGGGAATTAGGCCTTGTGGTCGGCTTGGCTGAATTTTGAATCCTGAAAAATGTGAAGAGGTATATAAGCGACCTATCTCTCCTCATTTTGGTAACCAAGAGGATTCATGATCAAGATTTCAAGAGCTTTTCTACATCCAAGAATTATCAAAGTTTTCAAGCATCTAGAATACTTTAAGCCTTAAAAGTATCATTCTTCTCCTTATCAAGCATTGCAAAAAACTATAAAATTCATGGTACAAGATCTTGTCTTTCATGATTTTATTTTAGGTTTTTGTGCAGAGTCAAAGGTTATTGCATTAACACTTATTATTACATTTGTAGACACCTAAAAATGTGTTGTGATGTCGTCCAAATTATGCATATATGTGATGAAATTAATGTTTTGTCATTGATGTCAACATATTCCTACTGTTGAAGACAACGTTCCTCAGAATTTTAGTGAGATGATTTATGTGGTACATATACTATGTTGAATATCATATGCTGTGAATCTGGTAATGTGTTTGGGTATGTTTGTACTTGATTTAATTAAAGTGGCAGAGGTTCTCGTGTTGATTTGAGAGAGCTATGAAGGATTTATTATAAACTTCTATTTTGTTTGTTTTTCCAGAGACTATGTTTAGTTATTGGATCAGTGTTGATTGGTTTGGCAATATTGTTTTTTTTTCTAACCTGGTGGTGAGTATAGGAATTGGATGTGTGTCCTTAGCTCGAGTGGTTCATGATCTTGATGCGGGAAAGCTAATTTTATTTTATGATAGTGGTTGTTACTTAGTATTCCAAGTGAATAGTGCAGATATGAGCTTGATTCATGAGACATAGTTATTCCTGTTGATTTAATGGTATTTCATGTTACTCACTGATGTTTCTTGATTGTGTCATAGTCATGTTGGTGGATCACATTGGGTTATGTGATTAGAATTGAAGATTCCCCATGTAACATGTTTCTATTCTTATTTCTCTTGGTCGACTTAATATTATAGCGTGTTGCAATGAGTCTTGGCATGATTTATGGATCTAGATCATTTTCGAGGATCTTGTTATGGATCATTTATATGTATTATCCAAAATTCAATGGATCACATTGAGTATTGAGATGTAGTAAATTAATATTTTATAATTAGGTCCCTAGCCGACTAATTAAGATAAATTGATGTAATGTGTATAAATATGTAATCATTTATAATTGTGAAAGAATGGATGAGTGAAGTCAAAAAGTATGAGATGTTGAGAGAAGAGGTATGAGTCGAATATGAAATTAAGGAAGAGAATTGTTGTACTTCATTGGAACTATTTTAGCATATCATAGATATTTTCTATCAGTTCATGAGTTTGGATATTATGTCCTTTATGATTTGAAATCACAGATTGTTGTAAGGCAGTGAGCCTTCCTTAGGATTGAGATTCTTGTTGAATTTTAGAAGTGAGCCCTAGGAAGTGTGCTTTAATGCATGTGCATTTCCATTTGTAATACTCCTAAAAGAGTATAGTGCTTTTAATAGAGTACATTCATCTTGTGGGTTTGATCCCCACTGTGGATTTTCCCCTAAAAAGGTTTCCACATCAAAAATATTGCTGTTATGTGTTGATTACTATGTTATGTTCTTGCATTCGTGTTTATATTTCAAATTTGAGATAAAGTTGGTAATTTGGTTAAAGGTCCTGAGCTTTTCATCACAATTGATTCACCCCCACCCCTCTCAATTTTGTATGCTATATTTATTCTATCAATTGGTATTAGAAATAGTGTCCTCCTTAGGAAGCTTAACCGCTTGAGGAGATCCGATATGCCAACCTTTAAGAAGGATAGTCTGAGATTTGATGGAAAAAACTATTCCATATGGTAGGACTGAATGATTACACACTTTATATGTCTTAGTAAAGAAAATTGGGTTGTTACAAAGAAATATTACAAGCCTCTTGATGATATTTCTATTGCAATTGTTGATGAAAATAAAGAATTCGAGTGTAATATGTTTGAAAAAGAAGCCTTGAAGAGTGCCTTATCAGATGTTTAATATAATTTTTTTTTAGGATTAGAGACTATACATGAAGTATGGACAAAACTAGAGATATTATATGAAGGATATGAATTTGTGAAGCAATCCAAGCTACAAAGTCTAAACAGAAAATATGAATAATTGAGGATGAGAGAAGATGAGAAGATTACTTCCTATATGAATAAGATCGCTAAACTTGTTTGTGAAATCAGATGCATTGGTGGAACATTAGATATGATGATGAGATTTTTTCAAAAATCCTAAGATCCTTGGATCCTTCGTACAATCATAAAGTTTCTTATATTGAAGAAATCAAAACTGTGACTAGTGTGACAAGAGATACATTGATTGGTAAGTTATCTTCTTTTGAAATGAGTGAATTTGGAGATAGACATCCTAAAGTTGAAACTTCATTTAAAGCTACCATTTCTAAGGATAAGCTAAGTTGTGACCCTGTAGAAAGCTCATCTAAGCTTTGTAGATATACTAAGGAATGGGAAAAATTTGAGAAAGAAGAAAGAGAGCTTGAAGAGTTTGAAGCCCTAATTGTAAAGAGACCACCTAAGGGATATGGTAAGTATTAAGGAAATTTTCCCTTAAAGTGTTTTGCATGTAATAAGATTGGTTATGTTTCTTCAAGATGTACTGATAGAGAGAATAAATAAAAGACTAAAAAATTCAATTCTAAATACCATAAGAAGTGTTATTATGCTATTGATGAAGGTGCGTTTGATGATGAATCTGAAAAGAGTGAAAATGAGATTGTGTTTATTTCTTTTAAAGATGGAGATCCTAATTTTTTGAATCAAGAGATAGCCTTAGTTTCACATGTGGATAAGATATGAATGGGTTATGGACAGTGGATGTTCACAAGACATGACCGGATACAAAACCAAATTTTTGAAATTGGAAAGATATGGTTGTGGTGTTGTCAGCTTTGGTGATGATACTCCTTGCATGATCAAAGGGAAAGGTTCTATTACTCTTGATGGTAAGCCTAATAATGATGATGTTCTATATGTTGAAGGTTTGAAATATAGTATTTTGAGTGTTAGAAAACTAGTTGATAAAGGATGCAAATTACAATTCAAGGATGGAATGTGCAAGATTATTGGAAGCTATGAAATTGAGATTGCTACAGGAAGAAATAATAAAGTTAATGTATTTCATTTGAACAATTCAAAAAGTAGATGCATGATTGCTAAGATTGATGATAGATGGTTGTGGCATAAGAGATTTTTTCATGTGAACTTTCATAACATTGTGAAGTAAGTACTACAAGAGTTGTTAGAGATCTTCCTAAATTTTGAAATCTGTTAATGCAATGTGTAAGGAATGTCAGTTGGGTAAATTGACTAAGTATACTTTTAAAAGAAATAATTATTCTTCTAGTGGAATTTTATATTTTTTTCATAGTAACCTATGTGGTCCTGCAAGAACAAGAAACTATTATGGAGACAAGTATTTCATTCTATTCATTGATGATTATTTCTGAATGATGTGGGTTACATTTTTGAAAGAGAAATCTAAAGCCTTTGACAAATTAAAGATTTTCAAAGCTATGGTTGAGATTGAAACATGATTGAAGTTGAAATGTCAGAGATAAGATAGAGGTGGCAAGTTTAATTCTACTGAGTTTAATCATTTTTTTTATGAAAATGGAATAAAGAGACAAATGTCTTCTTTGCGAACTGCACAACAAAATGGAATTGCAGAAAGAAGAAACATAACCATTCTAGACAGTGCTGAAACCATGATGATTGAAGGGAATGTTTTCCATATCTATTGGAGAGACTTTGTTACAATGTTTCTTGCATATTATAATTACAATAATTTCAAGGCATATCAAATGGATGTTAAGTCTGCATTCTTGAATGGAGAACTAGAAGAGGAAGTATACACTGAGAAACAAGATGGTTTTCCCTTGACCGATGAAGATGACAAGTTTGCAGATTAAATAAAGCACTTTATGGATGGAAACAAGCTCCTAGAGCCTAATATGAAAGATTGGATAAGTATTTACTAACACTTCATTTCACTAAAGGTACTGCTGATAGTAATTTGTACTTCAAAATTGATCATGATAAAATCTTAATTATTGAAGTCTTTGTGGATGATATTATTTTTGGTGGAAATGATAAGTTGAGTAAGGAATTTGCTGATGAGATTCAAAAAGAATTTGAGATGTCCATGATAGGTGAGATGAAAATTTTCCTAGGACTACAAATTACACAAACTGGTAAAGGTATTTTCATATATCAGTCTAAGTATGTGAAAGAGTTATTGAAGAAATTTGGTATGGATGATTCAAAAACTGTTGGTTCTCCTATGATTATTGGTCGTAAATTGACAAAGATTGATGATACACCTAATGCAAATCAGACAAGATACAAATCTATGATCGGTGGGATACTATACTTGACACAAACTAGACCATATATTATGAATGTTGTTTCTATTATTTCTAGATTTCAAGAAGAACCGAAGGAATCACATGGTGTTGTTGTTAAGAGAATATTTAGATACTTGAAAGGGACAATTAATTATGGATTATGGTATGGAAAAGATGATGATTTTACATTGAGTACATTTACTGATGTGAATTGGGAAGGTAATTTGGATGACATAAATAACACTAGTGGTGGAACATTCTTTTTGGGTATGAGATTAGTTTCATGGGAAAGTAAGAAACAAAATTGTATATCCCAATCTACTGGTGAAGTTGAATATATTAATACTACTACTAATTGCACACAATTAATGTGGATGAAGAAAATGTTAAAAGATATCAGAGTGACTATTGATGAGCCTATTACTATTCATTGTGACAATTCAAGTGCTATCAATATTTTAATATATTCAAAGAACACTGTGTTACATTAAAAAACAAAGCATATTTCTATTAAATACCATTTCTTGAGAGATAAAGTCAGTGAGAAAGAAGTTAGATTGGAGTATGTGTCTTCTAAAGAATAGATTTAAGATGTATTCATGAAGCCCTTTCAAAAGGATACTTTTGAGTATCTTCAAGCTAAGCTTGGGGTGATTTCCCCTCGACCATAGCTAGAGATGCATCAGTCCAGTGTTACTACATATCTTTCATTCTTCTGGATTGATGCTTTCGATGACTACTCCTTATGGGGAGTAGTGGTCAGTTTTTAAGATGTTTTATTCATATTTGTGATCTCTATGACTTAGTGCATGCATATTCCTTTGTCAGTCATGTCAAAGGGGGATAGATTCATGTGAAAAATAGGTATGATACTATAAGGGAAAGTTTGTTTCTTGGTTGAGAAGGTTTGTTAGAGAGACTTTGAAAGATATTGTGGATATTTCTGGTATTGTTGTTGATATTAATACTTTGTGCATTGATTTAAATTTTTTACATCATATGTTTCCATCAATTCCAAATGGGGATATTTTTGGGATGTTTTTCAGATTGTGTATATATGTGCTAGCACTAATGTTTAGCCATTGATGTCAACATATCCCTACTATTGAAGACAATGTTCCTAAGAAGTTCAGTGAGATGATTTATGTGGTACAGATACTATTTTGAATATCATAAGCTGTGAAGTTGGTAATGTGTTTGGGTATATCTATACTTGATTTATTTCAAGTGGTAGAGGTTAGCATGTTGGTTTGAGAGAGATATGAAGGATTTATCAAAGACTTCTATTTTGGTTATTATGGTAGAGACAATCTTTCAGTTATTGGATCAGTGTGGAAATGTTTGTCAATATTCTTTGTTGCTAGCTTGGTGGTCACTTCAAGACTTGGATGTGTGTCCTCAACTCAAGTGATTCATGGTCTAGATGTTGGCAAGCTAATTTTATTTTATAAAAGTGGTTGCTAATTAGTGTTCCTCGTGAACAGTTTAGAGACGAGTTTGATTCATGAGACAGAGTTGTTCATGTTAGTGTCATTGTATTTCATGTTTGTTGTTGATGTTTCTTGATTGTGTCCTATTCATATTGGTTGATCACGTTGGGTTATTGATCATAATTGAAGATTCCTCATGTAACATGTTATTTTTCTTATTATTCTTGGCCAACTTATTGATGTAGCGTGTTGTGATGGATCTTGGCATGATTTATGGATCTGGAGCATGTTCTAGGATGTTGTTATGGATCATTGCTATGTATTACCTAACATCCAATGGACCACATTGAGTATTGAGATGTAATGAATTAATTTTTTATAATTAGGTCCTTGGACAACCTAGTTGAGATAAATTAATGTAATGTGTATAAATATGTAATCATTTGTAATTGTGAAAGTATGGATGAGCGATGGAAAAAATTATGAGATGCTGGGAGAAGAGGTATGAGTGGAATATGCAATTAATGCAGAGAATTGTTGTACTTAATTGGAACTATTTTGGAATATAAGAGGCGTTGTTTGTCAGTTTGTGAGTTTGGACAATATGTCCTTTATGATTTGAAATGACAGATTGTTGTAAGATAGTGAGCCTTCCTTGGAATTGAGACCCTTGTTGTATTTGAGAAGTGAGCTCTAGGTAGTATGCGTGAATGCATGTGCATTCCCCTTTCTAATAATTCTAACATGTTATATTTCTTTTAACAGAGTACATTCATCTTGTGGGTTTGATCCCCACCATGGTTTTTCCCCTAATAGGGTTTCCACACCAAAAATATTGGTGTTATGTGTTGATTACTATATTATGTTCCTGTATTCAGCTTTATCTTTCAGATCTAAGATAAAGTTGGTAATTTAGTTAAAGGTCTTGAGCCTTGGTCACAACTAATTCACCCCCCATCTAAGTTGTGTGTGCAAAATTTATTCTATCAAAATGTCCTTAGGAAACCATCCAATTTCCTTTATTAATCTAATACATATTTTTATTTATTTAATTAATTCATTAGACTTTTCCTCTATTATATAAATAAATATTTATTATTTATTTAAATAATTCATTAGTCTTTTCTTTTCAAAAATTAAATAAATAATTTATTTAATGAAGACTTTTACTCGAAGACATATTTTCCATAAGTATGAAAGGAAACACATTTTTGAAACCGTTGATAACACCAACACAAAAAGTCACATTTAGTGCAAACTGACAGACAAGTTCAAGGGAACCCGATGACACAGTGCAACCCAAAAATGTTACAAATTGGAACCCGACAAAGTAACCCGACAGAGAAAACCTGGTAGAGGAACCCAACAAGCAGATTGCAGTGTAACCCGACATAATAGATGATAGAGGAACCCAATAGACTATAGAGAAGCCTAAGCACTAGTCTACTGAGAGACAGTTAGAATTCTAAGAAATGTGGATCTGATTTCCACATCAGATAAAACACTTGTGTTTTATGTTTAGCTTTTTATTTAGCTTTAAATCCATTTCTTGAGGGACAAGCAATGCAATAGTAATTGTTTTAATCAGTCTAACTGATAGAAAACATGCAAACTGGGAGATCAAGGTCAAGCTGTAAACCTTCGATCATAGAGTTATCATTGTAATATGTGAAACTCATTTAGGTCAAAATAATTGTATAAATAGATATGTAATCAATCAGAAAAGGTGTATGATGATGATTGTAGCTGAGAAACACATCTATGGATCAGACTAAGATTTTTATGTAGAACAACAACAAAAGATGAAATAGGTTATCAAGAACCAGATACAAGGCTACTGAGCAGAATAGAGGTATTGATCAATTACTATAGGTGATAAATATACATGTAATCTTTATTGGATCTATAATCAGCAATTGTAGATTGCATATACTCAAGTCAATGAATATTTTTGACTACATTCTAAAAAGTGTAGCAAATAGAAGAAATCCTTGAGAAAGGTGGATTTAACAATCCTTTGTAAATCTCTTAACGAAGTGCACACTAAACAGTGTTGCTAAAGCTCTTAATAGAGTAGACCTTAACCATTCTCTACATGATACTCCTAACAGAGTAGATCATCAGAAGTGATCAAAATTGTAAGCCTTAACTGACCCCTTCCATTCTACAGATAGTGAAGCTTTGTGGGTTTCATCCCCACCATAGTTTTTACCTTCTAACAGGGGTTTTCTGCATTACCAAATCTTGTGCCATGTGTCAATACATTTCATGAATTTTTCTATGAATGTTTACATGTTGATTGACTTTATGATTTTATATAACATACACAAAAATAGAATAACATATATGGTTGGTAATACAATTGATTACTAAAAGGATAAGGGTTGAGTGATAAAAGTTTTGGGGGTACTAATTCACCCCTTCCCTCTCAGTACACACCATTCCATTATTTCCAACAATTGGTATCAGAGTTGGATCTCTTATTTGGAAAATTTTAAAAGACTTAATAGAAAAGATCATACAATGGAAAGGTAAAAGCTAGACAAGGGTATTGAGAATCATAAGTTAGAGATACATATCTTCTATGAGAAATATAGAGAATCTAGAGTCAAGATGAGACAACTACTGGATGAAATAAATATTATGACATCTCCTTGTAATGAAATAGAATTGAAGAAGAGATACTTGATCTATTTGAGTCATCACAATCTACATCTAGAAAAGCATCAGACACACCTGAAGAAAGAATCACAAGTATGAATGAAATCAATCAACATCTAGCTGGACAAGTGAAATCAATGCAAATCGGTCAAGAGACACATATGGTAAGCATGATTGATGTCATGAATAATGCTAGACAAGTTGAGAAAGAAAGAACACTAGCTATTGATGAAAGGAGGAAGATCACTGAAAAGCTACAAGAGAAAGAGTCAGAAATACAAAGACTTACTGAACATCATCATGAGATCACCAATCAGATTATTCTTATGAGTTAGGAGGAAAACTGAAAGAGCATAGAATTGAATGGAAAGATGGAAGCCATTTGTGAGCTAAGAGAAGAAAATGAAAGACTGAAGCATGAAGTAAGAATTCAGAAACAACACAATGACATGATCAAGAGAGCTAAAGAAAGCACAAAAAGGATGGATGGTTTTCTGGATGGACAAAGAAGAGTCAACAACAATAGCGAATTAGGGTATACCAAGAATGGAGAATCACCATACAAAGATGATCAAAAGAATGTCTACACAAATCCAAGACCAAGAAAAAAATAATGCAATCACTGTGGAAAACTAGGCCACACAATAAATGTTTGCAGGAGAAAAATAAAAGGTATTCCTAAATCCACATCTTCATTAATAGGAAATTGTTATAAATGTAACCAGAAAGGACATAAAGCATATGAATGTAAATCTGAGGTGAAACAACCAAAGAAGGAAACCTACATGGAAAAATATTTTCCTACTCGCAAAATGCATGGGCACACATCTCTTGAATGCAGGAAGAAGAAAAGTCAAGCATGGAAGCTTAAAGATCAATAAAATGCTTATCAACCAAAAAATGTCGGTAACTCATATGTTTGGGATTATAATACATGGGAAAATTGCACAACATGTGGAAGATTCAGAAACATAGCTACAAAATGCATTAGAAAATGGATGACAAAGTCTAGGAGCTGGAGTAACCTCTGAAATGAAATATTTACACTGTCATAAAGTTGGTCATCTAAGAAAGGAATACAGAAACTGAGTGACATAGACAAGAACCTTTGCCAATGGAAACACCATTGAAGACCTCAAGAAAATGAGAAACAAAATGTGGAGGAAAGCTACAAAAACTAATGATGTTGAACCAAGCAATGCAATTGGTGACACCTTATCCAATGGATCCGGTGACATCACCACCCCAACCTAAGAAGAACAAGTATGGAACTGCACTATACTAAGTTATACTTTACATTAGTTCCATTCTACATAGTTAAAATGCCAAATCAACATGATTAAGGATGCACTATGGTATTACTTGTTATGATTATATGAATTTAATCTTGTCGGTTAATGCATACCAAAAAGCATTGGTTAACATACAAAAGCCAAGTTGTCAAAGCATACCGAGAATCATCGGTGTACATGTGAAAACCAAGATAATCAATGTAATGCGAGACTTGTCAGTAATCATGTAAAATGCATTGAAGTCTTTGCCACTTACCGAGCACTATCGGGAAACCTATGAAAGGTCAAGTAAGTGATCACTTACCCCAAGCCAAAAGTTTATGTGAAACCTGAGCAATTCCATCTTCAACACCCAAAAAGTGGGTAGAGGATTAATTGTGCCACTTAGGGCATCATCTATAAATATGGCGATGGAAGAGATCATTATTCACAAAGAGATTAAGAAGAAGAGTGGAGAAAAGAAGAGAAAAATAGAATGACCAGATTGCAAAGCACTCCAAGCAGATTTAGGGCATTCAGATTCCAAACAATAGCAGCTACAAAAGGTTAAAGTAAGTAACAAGAATCACTGAGCTCACTATTTTATTTTACGGGAAAAGCCCTAAATTTGTGAAATCATGGCAACCATTTCTCGTGCAACCAAGATCAAGAATGCTAAGGATAAGAAGGTTAATCTGATCAAGAACTCCACTTGTGAAGAATCTAAATATAAAATCTTTCCAGAGGTTACCTCGCAACCTGACAACGCTGGTGTGTTTTGTGGCATTCCACCTAGGGTTTTATTGATTGAGGATGTATGAGCCTACATACATTGCAAGATCATCGAGATAGGAGATCTTGAGGTTTATCAAGCTTACAAGAAGCTTTGCACAGGTAAAACCATCAAGGAGGAACATAAGCATATCAAGGTCAAAGGGTTGACAAATTCCCTAATGTTCTCAAGAAAGTTTAAGACCGAATGGATTCAGATAGTGCTAATCAGAGTGCACGATCGAAAGATGTGGATAGATGAGCCAAAACCTATCACTAGATATTTGATACACACGGTGACTGGTTATCCTATAATGGACAAGGCCAAGGCTCTCAAACACCCTTCTCATCCCGAGATAGAGAAGATGACAGGTGCAATATGGGATAACAGAGGATTGAAGGTTAACACCATCACCAATCTAGAACTCAAGCTTGGTGCATGTGTACTAGGTTATAAGATATATCAATCCAAGAGGCTAAACAAAATAGCATGTGGAGTAGTTGAAACTGCTTATAAGATTATAAAGAAAGGTCTACAATTGGATCTATCGGAGCTTCTACTGAAGCAGTTAGATGAAAACATGGGAACAATTAGGTCTACAAAGTCCAATTCATGTAAGTTCGGATCACTCTTAATGTGTACATTTCTCTATTTCTAGAAATTCTTTCCATCTGTAGGAAATGTCAACTGGGATACTACCCGACCAGTGACCATTCAAATCAGTGAATTCATCAATTCACTAGGTGACAACTTCACATCAGTTATGGATGAATAGTTTACTGGATTTAAGGAAAGAATACATAAAAGAATGAGGATACTAGAGCAACTGGTAGAAAAGTATAAGACTGTTGCTTTATGGTGGACACTGATAACACATTTATCAAACCAGTTGTACCAAGGAGAGCATGGTTAGCACCATGTGACTATGAGGTCAACATAGATCAAGCCACCAATGCTATTGAAACATTGATAAATGAACCAGTGGGAAAGTTAAAACCTATGTTTGGAACCTATGAGGAAGCCAAGGAAAGAATTAAAATAGGCTTAGTGGTGAATAAAATTGATAGAAAGAAAGAGAAAATGGTAAAAACATTGAAGAAAAAGTTGTCAGTAAATGATGAAGAGCCTGAACAAAAGGATGACACCGAGGGACAGTCACCCGTTGGTGAAGAAGAAGAATTGAGTGACTCCATATCTAGAGATTATGATGCACCACCACCACCAGAAAAGAAACCAAAGACCATTGATGCATCAAGGACTAGAATTCAAAAAAATAAAGATGCAAGTGCATCACCGGTAAAGAAAGGACAAGTGAGGAATTACAAGAGAAAGCCTCAAACTGGGAAAAATGCACCATAAAAAAGAAGAAAGTTCATCAGAACTAAGGAAGACATAGAGGAAACCAAAAAAGATGAAAAACCGGTCAAGAATAAGTTCCCTACCATAATTGATGAGGTATGTGCATCAATAATCAAGGCAAGTTCAATAACATATCCTAAGATTAGGAAATGGCTAACACTGGATCCCAAGGATCAAAATAAGTTAGAGAAGGAAATCATTACAACAATGTGCATATTCAAATATGTACCAATACAGTTTGAAGGTAAAATTCCTAAAGAATTTCTAGACAGAATTTCAGCAAGGTGGACATATGCACTAAAGGAAGAGAAACAAATAAGGGAAAGAGCCCTAGTTTCTATTATGCCACTTGAATCTAAGATGGAGGAGATTGAAGAAATTATGAAGTTACATTCCAAAAGGTTCTCACCAAAATTAAGAGCCTACAAACTTCTATAGGGACATCTAATTGATCTTCATAGAAAACGTAAGGATGAATGGAGAAAAATACTCGAGATACCCAAAAAGGACACAAGCCACACAATGAAGAAGATCAGGACAAACTAAGCCCACAATACATTATTATAAATGATGTTGAGGATGTTAATGAAGAAGCATTGAACACAACAATAACAAGGATATGGACACTACAGATGAAACATTCCCTAATAATACTATCATTTATATTACCAGAGAAGATCTTGTAGATGAGGTAAAGAGAGATGAAGATGTAACTATTTCCCCAAACCAAACTGATGAACATGAAACAACAATAGATACTACTCAAGTAGATATAATGGGTCAAATAACTATATTAATACAAGCTATCAATATTATCTTAGAAAAGGAGAAATTACTCGACAATGATGTAAGCATACTCGAGGATAAGGGTGCAGAAGAACCGAAAAACACATCTGATGAGTAGAATAAATATGGAGAGAGAAAAGAAACCAATGAAGCACAAAAAGAAATAGATGGAGGACAAAAAGAAAATAAAGGTGAGGAAGAGAAGCAAAGTGATACTACTCCTAAGGATACCGAAGGAGATGATGTAGACAAGGCTAAGGTTGATGTGGAGACATCCACTCCCAACTGACAGGTAGACACCAAGCAGTAGGATACATGTACACATACACCAAAGCCTTCACTAAACACATCAAACCAAGAAAAGGAATTTTCTATGGTGCTGCATATAGGGCCCTCCACAACACTTTCCAAGAAGAAGAAGAAGAAGAAGAAGAATCTAGTTACATTGGATGAAATTATTGAGATATATGCTTGTGATCCAAGGACATTGAATACAGAGGCACTAACAAACTACGCAGAACTTTATCAAAGAAAATCTATCCCAGATAAGATGAAGAAGGATACAACAGACACTTAGGTAGTTGAGACAACAAGGGATATTCTTCAAAAAATAGTACATGATATAGAAATTGATAAAAATGCATCTATCATTAATCAATTGGTTGTTCTTACAAACACAATCCAATCACAAAATGCAGATGCAGAAAAGGAAATTGAAGAACAAGCAGAGAAAAAGTATCAATATAAATTGACAGAGAAAATCAGCCAAGAAGTGGCCAAGAATAAGGTAAAGCTATCTGAAAAAGTAAATGAGTTAGAACCTATCATTTCAGAAGCAATCACCTTAATTTAGAAGTTAAGCACATTAGAGAAATTCACTAAGGAGAATAGTGAAAAGATTGCAAAAATAGATGTATATCTTACTTCTAGTGCTCAAGGTCTCTCAACAACAGACAATGCAATTTAGTTGCATTAATCAAAGGTAATGAAAGCAAATAAGTTGAGACTTCAAATTCAAGAGGCATAATAAAAGTTTAGAGATGAGGTAACCAAGCTATAGGCTCTACTACTACTGACACAAGGGATGAAGGAGATGGGGCCTAGGGCACACCCAAAACTACCCAACTTGCAAAAACAATGTGGAATGAACACAACAACACAGTGAGAGAGAGAGAAACAAAGAGATATTTTATCATTAATTGATCAAACTCAATACATGCCAGGCTATAAGGCCTTCCTGGTTATGGCCATATACATCACAATGTATTAGAATTTATCTTCTTACAACAAAGATCTCAGTTCTTCAATATTTTTACATTTGTCTTCTTACTCTAAGACTTGCCCCTAAACTAACAACATACAAAAGAATATATACAAGAGTCCAACAGGAAAGTTGACGCTCAAATACAAAGGTGAGACCCATATTTAGGTCCACACAGATCCCAATGAGAGACCCCACATTAATTCAGCCACGAAAAATAAATGAAGAAGTCAGCCAGCAGCTCCAACTCCCAAATAAACCAACTTGGCAAAGCATGATTGAGAAATAGAGCACTTGGCCAAAGAAGGACTGAGAAAAAGAAGTAAACCAGAATGACCGAGAAACTCGGCAAGCATGCCAAGTGACATAAGTCGAGAGAAAGAGAACAAATTGGAAATTAAAGTAGACATATTTTTGGTTGAGGAGGATTGCTAAGGACCCAAGATGCTCCTGCATCAGACACCTGGGGTTGAAAATAAATGATTCCCCAAATCATGTATCAGGTCCAACCTAAAATGAATACAACTTATATTGAGAGATCCAATATGAGTCCTCAATCGGTCTATTTTTCCACTTTACCAGATATTCCATGTATTCCTTTCCTCTTGTACTTCTGCCAACTCTCTATTTCAAGATCTTCTCAACTTCCTCTATCTACTTCTTAGGATAATCACTTGGTAGTGTCACTTCTTCATCAGGTTCATGATATTCATACAAGTCTAAAATATTGAATATGGGTGATATATCCATGTCATCAGGTAATTCAACTTCGTAAGCATTCCCACTGACAAATATTCTCAGTATTTTACAGGACCAAATTTCTTCATCTTTAGTTTCCCATATATTCCAATAGGAAATATTCCTTTCTTCAAATGAACCATCACAAAATTTACAACTTCGAATGTGTTATGTCTTCTTGATCTGTCTACATCATTTTTGTATTTCTGATTACTTTTCTCCAGCTTTTGCTTCACATCCTCATGCAATGTCTTCATAAATTCTGCAAATTCCTCTGCTTCAGCACTTCTTTTCTCTTCACCAACAATGTCTCTCAAATCTTATATACTTCTAGGTTGTGTGCCATGAACAATCTCAGAAGGTGTCTTTCCAGTACTTCTATTTACTAAACTAGTGTATGTGAACTCTTCTTGTGCCAACATCAAATCCCAATTGCTTGGTGTGTCTCCAACTAAACATCTCAACAAGTTACCCAAACTTATGTTTACAACCTCTGTTTGTCCATCATTCTGTGGATGAAATGTAGAACTAAAATTCAACTCAGTATTCAGCTTCCTCCAAAGTGTTCTCCAAAAATAGCTTACAAACTTATTGTCTCTGTCAGAGATGATACTCCTTGGTAATCCATGCAATCTGACAATCTCTTTAAAGAAAACATCTTCTATATGCACCGCATCTAATGTTTCCTTACATGGTATGAAATGTGTCATTTTAGAAAATCTATCCACAACAACAAATATAGAATCATTACCTCTTTCTGTCCTAGGTAAGCCAAGAAAAAAATCCATGTTGATGTCACTCCAAGGTTTCTCAGGAATAGTAATAGGTGTATACAAACTAGTGTTATGACTTACTCCCTTTGCAACTTGATAGACTCCACAACTTCTTACAAATTTCTAAACATATTTATACAACTAAGGCCAAAAGTACCTCTCCTTTAGAAAACTCAATGTTTTATCAATGCCAAAGTGTCCAACGAATCCACTACTATGTTTCTCCTTTATCAGATTAGTTCTCATTGATCCTCTTGTTATACATAACTGAATACCTTTAAACAACATATCTTCTTGAATAAAATAGTCTTCATACTTACTTGATTGATTTGTATTAGGTGCTCTGCACACTCTCCACTGCTCTGAAAAATCAGGATCATTTTCATACAAATTCTTCATGTCATCAAAGCCAACAACTTCAA
>MU225940.1:611250-647630 GCA_018584345.1 Thuja plicata
TATATATATATATATATACACACACAAAAGCTTAAACAAGCATAGATGTTAATAACTATATAAGCATAAATGTTAATAAAAATAGTGAGGCAAAGCTGCCAAATGAAGTGACTCTGGAAATATTTCAACTCTCCCAGCCTGCTGTCAAACAAGTACGAATGATTGAAATTGGGAACAGCGATTTATTGCCAAACAGAAAGAAGACCCATTAAAGGGAGGAGATATAGACGAAGAAGATGAAGGTGGGGTCCATATTGGACAACACACACTAAGTCAAAGCTTAGTGTGTGATGTTTAAGCCGTGTGGCCCCTTCCAATCTACAGATAGTGAAGCTTTGTGGGTTTCATCCCCACCGTAGTTTTTACCTTCTAACAAGGGTTTTCTGCATTACCAAATCTTGTGTCATGTGTCAATACATTTCATGAATGTTTCTATGAATGTTTACATGCTGATTGAATTTATGATTTGATATAACATACACAAAGATAGAATATCATATATGGTTGGTAATACAATTGATTACTAAAAGGGTAAAGGTTGAGTGATAAAAGTTTTGAGGGTACTAATTCACCCCTCCCCTCTCAGTACACACCATTCCATTATTTCCAACATTACCATATCCTATTTCTTCTATTTATCAAATAAATACCTTTTTATTTGATAAATTCCTAAATCATATTCTTTCTATTTTAACCAATCATTTGCAATCACATGGATCAACTCCTAAAATTTCTCCATGGGCTAATTTTCATTCATCTATTTATTTGACCTTTTCCACATAGCTTGTGTCTAGGATCAATGCACCTTGTTAAGTCAACATAACTCTTTCACTTCTTAATCCTAGCCACTCACTCCTTTTGCCTATTAATATCCTTCACTCCTACCAAAACCCTAATTCCTTTTTAATCTTAGCCACTCATTTATCACATCTTAATCTCAACCATTAGTTCTCATGAGGTTTTTTATTAAAGAAATTTCCTCCTCATTCTAAAACCCAAATCATCTTGTCAATCACCTTATGCAATCTTGTCTAATCTTATCTCATGCTTATCATACAATCATCTTGATACTTCATTATAAATCTATCATCTCTATCACTTGTTTATCAATCAACCATCTCCATTCACCATAGCCTCTTGTGCTTTGTGCTACAAATCTGAGAGCACCCATATTTTATTTTCAAACAAGATCTTGTTTGATAGGAGGACAAGGAAATCAAGCATTTCATCAAAGAATTTGATGTGGTTTTTCTCTAACATGTTTTTTTTTTGTTTTCATGTAGTAGTCTTCTCTTGGATGACCATTAAATGATTATGATTTATTTTTCTTATGGTTGGTATTGATTATATTTTGTACTTTGCATGCAATTTTTTAGTCATTGTCAACATCAAAAGAAGCATTGTGCCATTAAGGTATACAGTAACTTACAATTTATATATAGCTTCTATTTCATATCAACAAACATTTCCTTTATGAAAATACATTTATATTTCATCGTTGCTTCCTAAAAATGGGTTTGACCCAAGAAAAACCCTTTCCACAAACATTTTTCCCATTTTTATGTGTTCAAGAACAATTGGCGCAATAGTTATAACTGTTTTGAGAAGTTCAAGATCTTTGGGATTAACTATCAATGTTTTGGGAAATATCCTTGGGTATAAAATTCCCCAAGATTTATGTTCCTAGGAACAAAATGCCCAAGGCATTTTTTACCTGGTAAATCATCATCATATTCATATCACAGGTTGTTACAATTCACATATTCCTATTTCATGTCACTACACTCATCTGTCTATTTTCTGTCAGTCTATATTTCTTGAATCTTGTCAATTTTTCTTATTTAGCCTCATATCTTGCATCATCAAATCAAACTTCCCTCAATTCATTATTGTCAATGATGATTGCACTCATTTAGTGCTTAAGTCCTACTTGAGTCTATTGAGTCATCTTCCTTCCTATTGTCCATTAGGAAAATGTGGACACATCCCCCATGTGTCTTGCTTCCCTTTTTCACATTGTACACCTACTTATGAGGGTAGCAAGTATACTAGGATGGTTTTATAAGGATCTTTAATTGTGTACATATCAAAGTTAGAGGAACCTCGAGGCCGGAGTCACATTACTACATATCTAGGCAAGGGAGTGCATAACTATTTTCATGCCATTAGGTGTGCTAGACAACAAAGCAAGAGATTCCCACATGATGAGATATAGAGTATTATTACATCATCCAAAGGTGGAGGACTTAGGCTATTTGAGGTGTGTGATAGATGAGATGACTTAATTTATCTAGAGACCATTGATATAGTGTGAGGAATGGGAGGATGACTTCCACTACTAGTCATATGTTCATAAACCATGCTAGTTAACGGGAAAGACCATCTAAGTATTAGAGAAATATCAATCAAAAAGGGTGGATATACAATTTGGCCACTACCAAGATATTATAGGGAGAGCGAGGCCATACACATGCATAAGTGCACCAAGATCATGATATAAAAGAGTATAAGTGGCCACTTTTTTTCTTCTTTTGAAATTAGGTAAACTTGAACTTTGAAGAGAAATTCAAGGGTCATGCACTTAAAATTAGGTGCTGTATAATGAATAACAATTTTAGTACTCTGAATCTAGTTTCTAAACTACTTATTTTTTTTAAATGGATAAGATTAAGAGGGTCAAACCTATTGTGGGTCCACAAAACACACCCCATTTTTTTTGTTCCTCTCACCATGGTGATCCCCTTTCTTTTTTTTTGGCGTTTTGGGTCCTCCCCTCTCCTTGTTCCTTGAACTAGTTTCTCAAGGGGCATTTTGAGAGAATCAAAGTGTTTTTTGGCCTTTTCACCTTTTCGGTGTTTCAAAGTATCCCAAGTCCTCCAAAATGCCAAAATGGCTGAAGGGATGAGCCCGACCCTTTCGGTGTTTTAGCCTCCAAAATGCCAAAAAGGCCAAAGGGTAGAACCTTCACACCTTTCTCCATTTAGGTCTCTGAAACACAGAAAAGGGATGATGCCACCCAAATTTTGGGATTTCAGCCTCCAAAACATGGAATCTGGGTGATGTCACCCCATGGGCTATTTAAGTGACCCAAGTCACTTTTCACTCACTTTCTCTTTTTGATCTCTGCTGCATTTTTCTACCTCCTCGCACGCTCACAATTTCTCTCACCTCTTCATTGGATGTTTCTATTTCCTCTCTCTTCATGCCCCAACAATTGTTGTCTTCCCTTCTCCTTGTGTTTAATTGGTAGGGTTTCATTTTCTTTTCATGTCGAGCTCATTTTTTTTTTCTTTTTTTTGGTATGTTAGGTTAGGTTTTCTACCTAGCCAAGTTGTGCTCCCTCCTAGGTCCCTAGGGTTTGCACCCTTGGACTGGTGGAGGGGTCGCTATCCTTTTTTTCCTTTTTGTTTAGCATTAGGGTTTCTGGGGTCGCGTCCTAGTCACAAATTTTCAACCTCCAAAAGGCCGAAAACATCCCTTCCCAGATCTTTTTTCAACTAAGTGCATTTTGCACTTTCGGTAGCATCAGCATTTCAGACCTCCAAAACCTCTGAAACCCCCAAAATGATGAAAGGCCAAAACAAATGAAGGCAGGATCTCCCTTCTGGAGGTTTTGGACTTTCAGAATCTGAAACTATTTTCAAAATTTCGCACACCGAAAGGCCAAAAGGGCTTACTTCGCCATCAACCTCATCCTTCGTATTTTTGGCCTTTTTGCACTTTAACCTTGTCTTTGGCATCCAAAATCCCAAAATATCTGAAAGAGAAAAAGTTTCCTTTCTAGCTGCATAGGAGCCCTTTGCTTCTAATTTTCTTAGTTAGTTTGTTTCATTGCCTGCTTTTTTGTAGTTTTCTTTCAATAAAGATACTGATACTTGCATTTTTCTTTGTAGGAATTCCTGAGAAGTGAACAACATCACCAATGAAGTACCTATTCAAGGGGAATCACCCCCCTTCAAAGATCAAGAATAAACACATAGAGATTACTGATACCGACATCAGGCTCATGGACTAGGATCAGTTCCTAGTAAGGTGTTCCCAACCAATGGGAAGATTTAAAGATTGTACCTCCCTGGTCCTATTAGGCCTAGTCAATGTAGCCGGCCACCCAATAGCAGTCATGTCCTCTAATCTCATCATGATGTTAGCCAACCACTACATCCTAGATGAAAGGGTGGTCAATAATACAGAAGGACATATAGTCCTTGACCTACGGCCAGATAACATAGAGGAGGCCTTGCATCTCCAGAAGGGCATAGACAAGTTCTATGCCTTCTATATAGAAAAGGGGTTGAGATGGTTCTGGAACAAGACCAAAGATGCTTATGATCCTGCAAACTAGGAATACCTCCAATAAACTCTCCCGAAGAACAAATTAGATAAAATAGGTCTCAGAAGGGGGTACTTAAAAGATGACATCCATGACACACTAATATTAATAAGTCGAGTGTATGGACTACCTTAGTCCATCCAACATGATAACTGGATGATCTTATAGATAGAGAAGATCAAGAACTGCAAAGTTAGGTTCAATTGGGCTACCATCCTAACTGATAAATTGGATGATAAAATGACCGCAATTAAGTACAACCCAAAGTTCTGTATGACTACATATACAGTGTACCTATTAGCAACACGCGCAAACTATCGAGGGCTCATAAAACAAGGAAACTTCATTGACCCAAATGCATGGCCTCATATTGTCTATCCAAAACTTGTGAGAAGAGAAGATATACCAAAAAATAGCTTGGATTATATGATAGAGAAGGACGCCTTTATCTTTTCAATCATCATATCCATAGAGGGTGACTTTGCAAAGAGACTGTCAAAAAAAGCAGCTGCCAAAGTAAGGGCCATAAGGGGATTATTACATATAGTTCAAGACTTTCACATACATCCGAGTGGTAGGATCTACCCTGCACCCAAGGAAGCTACCTAGGTACCCACTTGATTGGGTAATCATCCTAGAAATGGCCAGATAGCTTATAGATGCATATGAGCACATCAAGCATAAGAAGAAACACTACTTGGACTTCCCCATTTCCCTAGGCCCATACACTCTCCAGGACATGAAAATCTATAAGTCCTTGGCCTTTGAGTTGGATGAGTTCCCACTCCAAATATACAAAAGCATCCAGGCTTATTTTACGCCATAGACACATACAACCATATCATTAGCAAGTTTTACATCTATGATTCGCACATTGAAGATCATTGGATGAATTATGTGGATGACCATGAGGTAAGAATTAGGGATTAGTAAAGGATATCCCTGACATTAGCATAAGAAGCCTTGAAGATTGATATTCCCCCAAAGGTTTGAGATAAAGATTGAGATAATGTGCTAGATTCAATATATATGGTTGATAAAATATACAATCAGCCTATTCTAAATGCAAAGATAGATAAAGAGGAAAATGATAGCATGGAATTCAGAGAAAGGAATGTGGTCAGAATGAGAGAGGCATGGATTGGAAGGCCTTATCAAATGGATCCCATTCCAATGAAAACACTAATGGATCCACCTAGGAAGATAGATATGAAATGTGGAGATAAGTCCACAGTGCCCCAATACAAGAAGGCCCCACCTCTGAAGCCCATAATAGTGTATGGGAATGAACGTGCACTGGAATATGTTTCTAATAGTAGGCACAAGGCCCAAAAAACTAGGATGAAAGGGCAGATAGATCCTCCTATCGGATCATCACATGCCACCCTAGATGAAGGCCCTTCCACTTCTAGCCAATCTCCCCTACCACTGAAGAAGGGAAGAATACTTATAAAAGAAAGAAGGATTCTAATTCTCCATGATTGGAAACTTTAAAAGAGTCGAAAGAGGAAGATGTACCCTTTATGAAAAGAACCAAATTAGAGGCAGCCTCTTTGAGAAAAAAAGAGATCACAAGGAAGAAGGTAGAGGATCCTAAAGAGCATGACAACTCATTGGATACCCTAGGCTCAGATGAGTTCCTTATGTCTGATTTTGAAGGCTTAGAGGGTTTTGCAGATCAGGGGCAGGATACACCTGTCTCAACAACATAAATTGACTTGGGAACACAAGTGCCCCTCCAGCCTCAAGTGATCCTCACTCCACCTGCGACTCAATTCACAAACCCCACACTAAATGTGCTTATCACGAGTAGCCTCTGACACTATCCTAAGGGTAGAAAACCAAGATACTTTCACCGCCCAGAGCATAGCGTAGGGTAAGGATGCAAGAGAGATTTCAACATCAACTCCACCACCTTACATTCCAACTCTACCACCTTACATTCCAACTCCACCAACATCTCTCCCGCCTTCCATTCCTACTCCACCACCTTATTTCCCAAATCCAATGCCAACCCTTCCTCCTTCTACTTATACTCTCCCACCTCCCATTCTGACTCCTTCCACTCCTACTCCACCACCTACAATGCCAATGCCAACTCTACTACCATATGTTCCTTTTCCTTGTATTATCCTGACTCCCCAAGTGTTGGTAAGCACAAAAAATGCTTCTCCCTTCAAAACCACTATGGACTCCATGATAGGCCTTAATGTAGAGAAAACAATCAATTCCTTCGGGGATGAAGGCCAAGATAAGGGTGAACAGGTGGCTGCAGTGGAGGAAGAGAAGAGGGACAAAGGAAGCCACGAAGGAGAAATGCATGGGGGATAAGCTAGAGAAGAGGGTGAATATAGAGAAGAGGCAGAGGAGGGGGTGACTCCTAGATCACAAAGCTTGGCTTTAGTCCTTCACATAACCCCATATGAGCTAGTTACAACCTTTAGTAAACCTACTTGGATCACTGAAGAGATTCAACCATGGAGAAGAACTTAAATAAATGAAGAAGGAGAAGATACAAACATGACATTCCTAGGGAAGGCCTTCCATCAAGAAGAGGCAAATATATCAGTAAGGACCATATTCTATGTGACTCAAGACACCATGGGTCACTGGAAGGCACAGGTAGTGGTTCCTTCTACTAGCACCTCTCAAGCATAACTCACTCCCGAGGATTACACATTTGAAGAGGTAGATTTGGGAGAACCAACTAGGGAGGGAAGTAAGACCCTAAAAGATCTATGTTCGAAGAATGCTATAGGTTTTATAAGAAGGATGAATAAACCATCAAGTATTTAACAGAGTAGAATGAGGCTCTTAAGAAATTTATTCATAAGATGGTGGGTCCCATTGACCCAAGTTGCCTAGAGGCCTCATTACAGGCTGTACTAGAAAAGAGAGCTACTGCAAACTTTCTAGGAGGTATGAAACCTTCTTTCATTCAGGCAAGTGCTGACTAGAAGAATGATTTTGAGTAGTATGGAGAAAGGGTTATCAAACTAGTTTTCAGGCCTTTCTGAGTTATTATGATAGAAACTAAAAATTTGATAAACATAATGGAGAGTGATGATGGATGATATGTCAAAGTGACCAAATGGAAAACTGCTCTCCAAGACCTCAATATTATCAAGAAGCAACGTTTCCAAATTTTGGTCAAGATATATGAAGGTGAAGAGGTAGAAAAATTCACACTGTGGATCAAAAGCATAGCCAAAACAATAAAGGTTTGCGAAAAATGCCTAGAATGCATACGACAAAAGCATAAGGAAATAATGGAGTTGGTAGAAGAGATAGACAAATTATTCATAGGTATTGGCTTAGAACTATACAGGGACCAAGATAAACAAATCTTGCACCCAGCCAAAGAGGTGATAGAGAAATTCAAAGACATTCTGGTAGGTGTTAGCACCAAAGAAGGCCTACACAAAAAATTCTATTCCAAGGAGGGGATATGAGAACATGAAGAATAAAACAAGTTCTATGCTTCTGAGTTGACCATTTTTAGATAGAAGTAAGAACGAATAAATAAAAAAGTAAATAGGGAGGAAATAAACAACATGGAGGTATAGGAGATAGTATAGACATTACGAGCTTCACATCTAGAAGTGTTCCCAAACTAACTGCTCAAACCCAAACAACCATTTTTGAGAAAAATAGTTTTTCACACTTAGCTAGTTTTGCAAAGGCTAGATTTTCAACATTTCGGCCCTTTTGGCCTTCCGACCTTTCGACCCTTTCAACCTTTTCGGCCCTCTTATGTTTTTATCCCTCTCAGCTTTTCTACCTTTTCAACCTTTCGGCCTCTAAAAGGCCAAAATTTTGTAGGACTTAAGTTTTGGCTCCACACTTGGTTAAATTCACACTTGGAAAATTTTGGTGCATAGGTCGGGGTCTGAATTTCTAGGATTTTCCAGCGAGATCAACTTTTTGCATGAAATTTGAACTTTAGATCAGATGGATGCCTAACTGGAGTTCATTTTGGAAGGATTAAGGGTCCTCTATTAGTTACCACCTCCAAGAGAACCACACATGAATATTCCAAGGGAGAACTCCAAGATCTAGAAGAAGACTCCAATTGCACATAATGAAACTCCAACTTCTCTCTCTTCTTTCTTGGCGAGTTTGATCCCTTTTTCATGGGGAAAATGATTGTAAATGGATTAAAGATCCATGCAAGTTGTTTAGTATCAGTTTAGCAATAGTTTCCTTTAACAAAGCTTTAGTTTTAGTTTATTTTTATTATTTTTAGAGTCTCTGATGCCCTAATTTTGACATTCAGAGTTTGTAGATGAAAAATCTCTATATTTTAATCAAAAGAAATGTATTAGGGTAAGATTCTTAATGCAATAAAGATCTACAATTGGTGCTTCATTCATGGCATGATATTTTCTGCTATCTGTGCAAAATTGATGAATGTGTGCATGCTTATTCATTCCTTTCAAAGAGCCAACTATTTTATTGTGTTTCGAATCTGTGTTTCCTTAGTTGGAGTTTGATGTTGTTCATCTAACTTGTTGTGACAAATGTATGGAAAGATCATCTTTTGGGATTAACAATAAATCCATCTTGTGTGTGTGCACGTCTTGGTGGCTTCACGATTTGATAGGTTTTGAAAATCTTGCATGAGTGAATACATTTTTCCTCTTCAAACGATTGCATCCATTAGGTATATAATTGTGACATTGTCTGATTTATATTCATTGGATTGGTTGTGAATCTCTCCATCATTCAATTCAAAAGGAAGAATCAAGAATGGTTTATGTCTGTTAGGATTTCATTTTCATCAATTTACTTCATTTCTTGAAAGCAATCTCAAAGTAATCATCTTTAAAACAAAAATTTGCATCATTCATAGAATATGTTCATTGATAAAATCAGAAAATACCCAAAAAAGTACTAAAAGTTGTTTTGTAGTTTGATATCTTGAAAGTACCAACAAAGGCCTCCTCATGAACATTCACATTTATCTTCAACTGAGCAACTAAGCAGGTCATACCATGACCCTAGAGAACCTTGCGAATAAATTTGTTATTCTTTCAAGAAAGGAAATCGAATCTCAAGATCCTAGCAATTAAATTATGTAAAAACAATGCTCAACAGATGTGGTGCTGGAAGGAGGGCCTCAAGACTGAAAATATGGATAACATTGGATCTTTTTTTCTAGAATGGTTAGAGAGAGTGCTTAGATTATCTCCAAAAAGAGGCAAGTTCCTTGAACTCAATCATCAAAGTAGAGCTTGGAACAAAAAAGGGAAGACAAGAGAGAACTCCTCTCACCATCCTACTGAGTCCCAAAATTTGCTTGGACAAAAATCAAACATCGCTGTCTCGACTATTCTCACAGCCATAAACCAAAATTAGAACTTGCAAAATCAGAATTTGTAGCAACCTCGTCCAATGGATTTCTTTGCTACGCACAAAGCTCACCGTTAAACTTCATTGGGAAGGCGCTTCACGAATTGCCCAAAAATCCAGAGAATTTTTGCACATGTTTCATATATGGTGAATTAAAGGACAGTAGAAGAGCACATTCATGCCTTCAAAGAAATTTGTAACCACAAAGAGATTTCCCACCAATATGTTGTCTTCTATCTATTCCCACACACTTTGGGGTAATTTTCATACAACTGGTACCTGAACCTACCACGGGGATCTATCTCTGCATGGATCAAATTTGAAACCAAATTCCTAAATCAATTTAAGTTGTATGTAGACGCTGGTACAACACATCACTAGTTCATAACAATAAGAAAAGATCCTAAGGAGACCATTTCCATGTTCAATCATCATTTCCACAAGATGCATCAAAAGTTGGAAGCTCCTTACACCATACAAGAGGCAGCTGTCATACAAGTTTACCTCAAAGCCTTGGACCCCTTCACCTGAATCTTTCTAAGAAGACTCCCCCCACGGATAGGGACACAATGGAAAAGGTGTACAATAAGGCCATAACATTCATACAACAAATGGACACACAAGAGGGAAACTTCGTGCCTGTGCTTACCATTAGAAAAAATGCTACCCCACACCCATTTTCAGTGATAAGTCAAGCTTTGTCCACCCACATGCCTTCATTAAACCCAATTCTGACACAACCCTTCACAACCATGCCACTGTCCATCACTTATCCTGGTTACAAGGCTCATAAAACAACATTTGTGGAGCAAAGGGTTGTGCCCCAAACTGAACCTGATACTCACCTACCCTCTGATTTGGTTTCCATAAAGAAAAAATTGTCCCAAATCACAAGTGAGCTCACCCGGATGAAGTTGAATCCTTCCCAAATCCAATGTGGGTACCAACAGGAACTAGATGGTCTGAATTCTTATCCCAAGAATAAGAATTAGAGTTTTAACACTTACAACAATAAAAACAATACAGAGGATAAGAAATTTGGGAAGAAAAGACCCAATAGACCTTGGAAAACTCGGCCCAACAATGGTAGCATACTGATAGATAATGCTAATTCCTATGAGGCAGTGGAGGCCAATTTTATCAAGGCTTTGAATCTGCACCAAGGTAATGATAGATATGGGAGAAAATCCTATAAACAATATCCTCAAAATATAGAGGAGCCACTCATCCATTTCAACACCATGATGTTTGAATCCTATGAGTTTAGAAATGGGGAAAGTTTAGACCTCTATTCAGGAGAAGAAGATTTTGTGTTCCCATTCTAGAAAGAGAACGAGCCTGAGTACTCTAAAGTTCATGCCTTCTGAAATGATCATCGGAACTCATACAATTTATAGAGCTGAAAGGAACCTATGACCGATGGCATACCTTTGAGTAAACCACAAAATCCACTAGATCTCTGAGAAAGAGATAAGCCTACGCCACCTAGAGGTTTGAATGCTCTTGCATCATCCCCACCAAAAATGTTTGCTAGTTATAGGAGCTCAACATGGTCAAATGAGAAATACAGTGCAGTCAAAGAATTAAAGAAAACTAAGAAAACATATCCATATTCGAGATGCTTCAAGGTTTCCCTTCTTAGAGAGAAGCCCTCCTAAAATCCCTAGACCATTCAAAGCAAGGTACAGTGGCCAGCAACGTAAAGACCACCTCTAATTTCAACACTTTCAAAGATTTCCCAATGATGTTCAAAGACAAGGTAGAGGTACCACCATCATACTCAGTCTACAAATATTTGGGAAGAAATTAAACAATTTCCTGATTGATTCTGGGGCTTTGTGTAACGTCTGCCTTTATCCATCTGTCAAAAAATGGTTAATAATTCTGCAAAAAATGAATAGAGTGGTGATTCAGCTTGACAAGATAGAAGTCAAGGTAATTGGTGTACTCAAGGACATACATATCCAACTATTTTGTGACCCAAGGATACAAAAATACATTGATGTGCACATACTAGATATCCCCAAGACTTATGGAATGCTATTGAGTCGAGAATGGACCAAATGCTTGAGAGGATAGTTGTCCACAAATTTCACCCAGCTGTGGCTACCATGGAAATGACTGAACAACCAGATCAAGATTGATGCTGAGCCTAAATTAAAGAGGATGATCATTGACTATAATGATCCAAATGAAGTTCTATTTACATAGACAGACCTAGGCACCTATCAAATGGATGGCATTATCATGTTTCAAATCAAAGAAGTTGAAGAACAATATCATAGTCCTGTGTAGGGCCTACTAGAGTCCAACATCCATGAGGACATCTTTCAGATCTTTATCAACAGTATAACAACAAGCATGCAACACCTAGGGAAAGATGCAGACCCTAAAATCCTCTTACTGTTAGGGTACTATCAGTGACATCAAGTGAGTCACTCAGAATTCACATGCCCCAATTGCCAAGATGCACTATCCCGAGTGCTAACCCAAATTTCCCTACCAATAAAAGTCCAAAGGAAGCCTGAAGCAGAAAGGGGAACCGTCAAAGTGGTAAGTGAAGGTGGTACCATGTCTAGTGTAAATGACCTAGTAAACTTGGACACCCCGACCCAAAGTCAAGACAGTGGGTCAGATTTAAATAAAAAATGCCCGATGCAGGAGCATCTTGGGTGTAAGAGAAATCTTGCATCACCCGAACATATTTTATGGTTTCTTTTCAATAAGGGCTATTTTGGGCAGAGTTCCTATTTTTGGAAAGTTACTATTTTTAGTAAGTTTTCTATTTGAGCTCAAAATGTTCTATTTTCTTCCTTGGAGGTTCACTTTGATTGTATCAGCCTGCTAGTAAAGTTTCATTGCCAGATCAAATCTAGTTTTGTAGATATTGGATATTTTTTATATTGGCAGCAGGGTACAAAAAATTCATGCTCAATTTTGAAGGCTTTAGAGGCTATGAATAAGGTCAAAACCTTGGCTGATTGGGAAAGTCCTAGACAAGTGTTGTACAGAACTTCATGGAAATTTTGAAATGGGGTTACGACGGCCCACCGAGTCAACAGTTGATGAGTTATGGTCTTCGGAAGTTGCACTACCTGAACTTGAAAATGTTAAAGTTTCTTCAAAATTTATTCTTGGGTTCCAAAGTTGCTTGGGCCCACTTTAATGTAATAAAAATGAATAATAATATCTTAGGGTTGGTCAACCTCAAACTTTAGGGTTAAAATTGGCTATATATTGAAGGCCCGTGTAGTTTTCTAGGGCAGTTCTGGATTATACAGCTGGTGGCTTCGGCTTGCAAATTGTTGTAATAAAATGCCCATGTGGCTATGCATGTTGCATTTCTAAAGGTGCATGTTGTATTTTAGAATGTAGTAATTTCATTTCATGGGGGATAATAGAAATCTCATTCCTGTCTTTGCAAATCTTTTTATTCTCGATTTTGTTGTGTGTTTGTGTTAATAAGGGGAGCACACTTCATCAAGTAGTATCAGAGTAGGAGTTCCTGAGTGTGTAGAAAGATCAATGACTATGAGAAATTCTGCACCAAGATTGTGGTTGTGGGATCACGTGATAAGAGCCAAAATGCCTCCACAAAGAAACTGTGGCAGGAGGGTTGTAGGTGTGACAGAAGAGGGTTTTAGAGTCCTCCAGAGATAAGTGCAAGCATTGCAAGAGGATTTGCGCAGAGGACTGAATATTACAGTTAGAGATTAAAGTGATGAGGAATCCTAAGAAGAAGGACAAGGTGACCAGGAAGCACAAGAAGCACCTAGAAATACTAAAGAGGATAGGCTTTTGAGGGCCATTTACAAGATTGGAAAGAGACCCAAGATTGAAGTTCCCACATTTTTGGGAAATCTTAACCCAGAGGAGTTGATCGACTAGATCAATGATCTAGAAGAATATTTTGAATATGAAGATGTCAAAAATCCAGTTCGGGTCGAATTTGCGAAGGCCAAAATGACGGGCCATGCAAAAATTTGGTGGCAAGAGATTCAATTGGAGAGGAATAGAAGAGGAAAGGATAAAATCACAAGATGAGATTGAATGGTGGAGAAGTTGAAGAGAAAGTTCATTCCCGTTGATTATGAGCTAGATTTGCTAAGGAAAATGCAAGGGTTGAAACAAGCGGGAAATTCTATGCAGGAGTATATAGAAGAGTTCTATCGAGGCCTCATTAGAACATGTTATGTAGAACCTGAGAAGGAAAAAGTTGCTCGTTATCTTTATGGATTGCGGCCAAGTATTCAAGATGAGTTGAGTCTAGTTAGAATGATCAGTATTGAAGAGGCATACCAATTTTCCCTAAGAGTGGAAGAGAAGCTAAACAAAAAGTTTGAAAGCAATCAAGGTGGAAGAGGTCGTGGTGGAAGATCCGGCAGACGGTCTTATGGAGGCCAAAATGAAGATCAAAAAAAGAATGATGAGTCAAGTAACAGTCAGAATCAGAGGAGAAATAATTTTAGTCATTCCCATGATCAAAATAATAGGGATCATAGAGGAAGAGGAAGAGGGAAAGGACTAGGAAGAGGGGGTTTTCATGGGACATGTTTTCATTGTGGAGAAGAATGACACCAAGCCTATGAATACCCATAGTGTCAAGGAAGGAAAGATAGGAGGAATGAAGGCCATGCATGAGTTGCACATGCAAATGAAGAAGCTTAGTTAGAACACTCAGTTGACGCTAAGAGAGGAGAAACACTAGTTGTCAGGAGGATCCTGATAAATAAAGAGAAGAGCTCAGATAAGAGGAAGAGCCTATTTCACACTAGATGTAAGTGTGTGGATAAGTGTTCAGATGTGATTATTGATGGTGGAAGAACTGATAACCTAGTATTAGAAGAAATGGTCACAAAGTTGAAGCTAAAAAGGGAAAAGAACCCACGTCCATACAAAATTTCCTGGGTGTAGGATGACCATAAGGTCCTCGTCAATGAGCAGTGCTTAGTAAAGTTCAAGATTGGAAGTTACCAAGATGTAGTACTTTGTGATATCATCTCCATGGATGCATGTCATTTGTTGCTGGGAAGGCCTTGGCAGTTTGACAGGCGTGCCATACATGATGTCCATGCTAATAATTATTCTTTGACAAAGGATGAAGTTCGACACAAGCTGGAGCCATTGGAGGAAACATGAGAAAAGGTGTGTAGTAATGCCAGAATATGTTTCATTGATGGAAGAAATTTCTTAGAAAGTACGAGGCATGATCATATGTATTTTTCCCTAATTCCAAAAGTGGGTAAAGAAGAAGTAGAATATGTACCTCCAAAAGTTGCAGACTTGTTGGAGGAATTTTAGCATATTGTTTCTGATAATGTACCACTAGTGAGGAAGATCAGTCATCAAATGGACTTGGTACTAGGGGCTAGTTTGCCAAACAAGGCAGCCCATAGGATGAATCTAGCAAAGAGTGAAGAATTGAACAGACAAGTGCATGAGTTTTTGCAGAAGAGATTGATTTGAGAGAGCTTGAGTCCATGTGTTGTACCAGCAGTATTAGCACCAGATAAAAATGCATAATGGAGGACATGTACAAATTCTCGAGCTATCAATAAGATCACTATCAAGTACAAAATTCCCTTGCCAAGAATGGATGATATGATGGATTGCTTGAGTTGAGATGAGTATTTCACAAAGATAGATCTAAAGAGTGGATATCACCAAGTTAGGATCATAGAAGGAGATGAATGGAAGACAACCTTCAAGACAAAGGGGGGCTTGAATGAGTGGTTAGTCATGTCTTTTGGGATAACCAATACACCAAGCACATTCATGCGACTCATGAATGAAGTACTGAAAGAATTTATGGGTAAGTTTGTTATTGTTTACCTGGATGATATTTTTATTTTTAGTAAGACATTAGAAGAACATATGATGCATATTCGTAAGGTGTTTGAGAGGTTAAGGGAAGAGAAGTTGTTGATTAATTTGAAGAAATGCAATTTTGTGAAGGAGTTAGTGTATCTAGGATTTGTAGTATCGGGAAAAGGTCTAAAAATGGACCCAGAGAAGGTGCATGATATCCTTGAATGAATTACCCCAAGGTGTACTACTGATGTAAGATATTTTCATGGTTTGGCTAGCTTTTACAGAAAGTTTATTGAAGGTTTCAGTAGTATCTGTGGACCCTTGACTGGAACAATGAGAGGGGATAGGAAAGAGTTTAAGTGGACTATAGTGGTAGATAATAGTTTTGAATTGTTGAAAAGAAAAGTTATAGAATAGCCTATTTTAGCACTTCTAGATTTTAACAAGGTGTTTTAGGTAGACTTTGATGCTAGTCGTAATTTTATTGGAGCATTTTTGAGTCAGGAAGGTAAACCCATTGCTTTTTTAGTGAGAAGTTGAATGATGCAAAGAGAAAATATTTTTTATGATTAGGCGTTCTATGCTATAGTTTAGGCATTGAGGAAGTGGAGACATTATCTTTTTCCAAAAGATTTTTTTTAATTTACTGACCATCAAACTTTGCAATATTTGAATAGTCAAAGAAAGTTGAATCAAAGGCATTTAAAATGGGTTGAGTTTTTGCAGAATTATACTTTTGTTTTGAAGCACAAGAGTGATAATTCTAATAGGGTTGTAGATTCCCTTAACAGAAGACTAATTTTGCTGACAGAGATGTAGATTGAGGTTGTTGGGTTCAAGGAACTCAAGAGTTTGTACCCTGAAGATTCATATTTTGGTGAATCTTTAAAAGCTTGTAGAGAACCTGTTACTCTGGATAGAACCAAATGGTTGGATTTCATAATCCAGGATGATATTTTGTTCAGTGGTCGTTAGTTGTGCATTCCAAAGAGCTCCATGAGGGGGAATTTAATTATAGAAAAGCATAGTGGAGGATTGGCTTGACATTTTGGGTGAGATAAAACCATTTCTTCGGTTAGTGAGAATTATTATTGGCCACAGTTATAGCGAGATGTTAAGATATTTGTACAAGGTTGCAAAGTATGTTAGATGGAAAAATAAGTGAAGGGGAATATAGGGTTATATCAACCATTACCTATACTAGACAAGCCATGGGAGGATATTAGTATGGAATTTTTTCTTTTCTATCGAGAACTTTGAGAGGGTATGATTCCATCTTTGTAGTGGTGGATAGGTTTTCAAAACTGGCACATTTCATTTCTTGCAAGAAGACTAATGATGTTTTTCATGTAGCATAATTGTTTTTCAGGGAGGTGGTAAGACTACATGGCTTACCAAAGAGCATAGTTTTAGATCAAGACACCAAGTTTGTTGGTTAATTTTGGAGAACCTTGTGGAAAAAGTTGAAGACAAATTTAAAGTTCAGTTCAGCACACCATCCACATATTGATGGATAAATAGAAGTTTTGAATAGGAGTTTGGGAAACTTGTTGAGATGCTTGGTTGGAGATAAACCAAAGGGATGGGATTTGGTTTTACAATAGGTAGAATTTTCATATAATAATTCTATCAATAGGAGCACTGGTAAATCACCAATCTAGATTGTGTATGGAAGTAGTCCTAGAAATGCATCCGAATTAAGAAAGTTGGACAAAGGATAGAAAAGTAGCGCTGAAGCTGAAGACTTTGCAAAACACTTGAAGAATTTGCACGAGGAGGTGCGATAACATATTAATAAAATGAATACACACTAAAAGGCTCGGGAAGACAAGAAAAGAATACATAAGGAATTTTAGGTGGGAGATGAAGTCATGAGTCATTTGCGAAAGGAGAGATTTCTAGTAGGAACATATAATAAGCTGAAGATGAAGAAGTTTGGACCATGCAAAATACTAAAGAAGCATGATTCAGGAAATGTTTATGAAGTAGAGTTTCCCAGTGAACTCAACATTTCATCAGTACTTAACATTTTAGATTTGACAAAATATCATGAGGGAGGTTTTCAAGATTAGATCATAGAAGCACATTGGAATATTCCAGCAACTACTTCAGCTACAGAGGAGATTGAAGACATTTTGGACAGTCATGTTGGTAGAAGCACAAGGAAAAGGACATATGAAGGATATTTGGTCAAATGGAAAGGATGACCTATAGAAGATTCATCATGGATATCAAGGAGGAGGTTAACCATCTTGGTTTTCCTTTTCCCACCTGAGATGTGACATGGTCACTTCTCAAATTACCCTGGGTGTCTGATGCAGGAGCATCCTGGGTGTAAGATAATTCTTGCATCACCCAAAAATATTTTCTAGTTTCTTTTCAATAAGGGCTATTTTGTGTAGAGTTACTATTTCTGGAATGTTACTATTTTTAGTAAGTTTTCTGTTTGAGCTTAGAATGTTCTATTTTCTTCCCTGGAGGTTCACTTTGATTGTATCATCCTACCAGTAAAGTTTCATTGCTAGATGAAATCTAGTTTTGTAGATATTGGATATTTTTGGTATTGGCAGCAGCGTACAGAAACTTCAACCTTAGTTTTGGAGGCTTTAGAGGCTCCAAATGGGGTTGAAACCTTGGATGAAGGGGAAAACCCATGTCAATAGTTGTAGATTTTGTGTCATTTTCAAAATGGGGTTACGGTGGCCCACCGGGTCAATGGTTGATGAGTTATGGTCTCTAAAAGTTGCGCTACCTGAACATGAAAATGTTAAAGTTTCTTCAAAATTTATTTTTGGGTTCCAAAGTTGCTTGGGCCTACTCTAATGTAATAAAAATGAATAATAATATCTTAGGGTTGGTCGGCCTCAAAATTTAGGGTTTTATTTCTAGAGTCTTCTTGGGTAGTTAAAATTGGCTATATATTGAAGGCTCGTAGGGCTGTCTAGGGCAGTTCTGGGTTATGTAGCTAGTGGCTCTGTCTTGCAGATTGTTGTAACAAAATGCTCGTGTGGCTGTGGATGTTTCATTTCTGAAGGTGTATGTTATATTTTAGAATATTGTAATTTCATTTCATGGTGAATAATAGAAAGCTCATTCTTGTCTTTACAAATCTTGTTATTCTCGATTTTGTTGTGTGCTTGTGTTAATAAGGGGAGAACCCTTCATCAAAGCCCTACCTTGAAATTATTTAGTGACTAGAGCACCTTAGATGATGAAGCATGTCCACCCTACAAAGAGCTATATGAAGATAAAGATGGTGAAAATACTAAATTCCCTGACCTCAAACATGTCCAGGGGATGAGAAAAAGAGAGTCAACTTCCTTAGGTAGTGATGGAGGAAAGAAGCAGAAGCTCCAAGAAAAGGTATTATCAAGGAGGGTCCTTGATGATTCGAAACTCGTAAAATAGTACCAAAAATGGAAATTATGGTTTGATGGATCTAAGTGTAAACAAGGAGTAGAGGCAGGGATCAAACTAATAAATCCAAGAGGTAAGTCTTTCTATGTTGCTTATAGATTACAATTTTTGTGCACTAACAATGTTGCAGAATATGAAGCATTGGTCCGTGGAATCCTCCTAGCCCACGAGAAAGGAATAAAAGCCTTAACGGTAGAAGGAGATTCACAATTGGTCATCAAAAAAATCCATAATTAGTATTCTTTCAATGATAAGAAGCTTTCAGCCTACTGAAATAGAGTATGGGACTTGATCAACGACTTTGAAGCATTCAACATCAAGGCCATCTGATGAAGGAAGAACATCATCACCAATGCCCTAGCTGTATCTGCCAGTTAGTTACACCCAATGGAGAAGTCTAAACTAAATAATTTCTCAGTTGAACTCATTATAGCCCCAATCATCGTAGGTAACATCACCAATTTTTAAGTCTTTCAAGATGACCAACACATCCTTGAGTTCATCATGTGTGCATGTGTGTTCAAAAAACATATCATAGATGAAGAGAAGCAAGAGGCAGCAGAAGAAGTTAGCCCGAAGGACCCTGACAATCAAGGCATCATAAACCTAAGGACCAATTCCATACCAAAAGGAATGGTGGAACTAGAAAGTATTTTTGATAGTGATGGGACTGCTATCAGAAGACATTCAGACATACCACCCGATGGTAAGGAGTACAAGGTATACAACCTTGGAACCAAAGATGAGCCAAGAGAAGTCCACATTGGGAAAGTATGTACCAAAGAGGAGAAGGATGAGATGGTCTAACTTCTCATAGAATATTGAGATGTCATGGCTTGGAGTTATGAAAAACTGAAAAATATATGACACCTCAGTCATTGTGCACAATATCCTATTAAAACCAGATTCTATACCGTTTCGGCAGTGTCAACATCCTATCAACCCTACTATGGAGCACCTAGTAAAAAGGAAGTCCAGAAGTTGCTATATGCTAGAATCATATTCCCCATATGAAACTCCACATGGGTGGCCAACTTGGTACCTATGAGAAAGAAGATCAGTAAGATTCAATTATGTGTGGACTTCTAAAATCTGAACAAAGCCTCTCAAAAGGACAACTATCCACTCCCTTCTCTTGATGAGGTACTGCAAGTAGTGAATGGCTCCCAAATGATGTCCTTCTTGGATGGTTATTCATGGTACTATCAAGTGATGATACAAGAGGAAGACAGATTGAAGACAAAATTCACCACCAAGTGGGGGACATTCGCATGTCAATGAATGCCCTTTGGTTTAATCAATGCCGGGGCTACTTTCCAACTCGAGTGATGGACATTGCTTTCAAAGGGATAGTTGGAAAATGTATCATCATCTACATGGACAATCTGACTATTTTTTCAAACCAACGAGCCAATCATATAAGCAATCTAAGGAGAGTCCTCCAAAGATGTAGGAAGTACAAGATTTCCCTAAATCCTAAAAGATGTGTATTCAGGGTGGCAAAAGGCAAGTTGTTTGGGCACATAATCTCATAAATAGGGATACAGATTGACCCCAACTCATTCCAAGCCATTATCAAGCTAATTCCACCTTACAGCCGCAAAGAGATGAAATATTTCTTTAGGAAGATTAACTTCGTAAGGAAGTTCATCAATGGTTTTGTCGAGATAGTAAAACCATTCAATGACATGTTGAAGAAGGATGCTAAGATTGAGTGGAATCCCCCGGTAAGGAAGTCATTTGAAGAGTTCAAGAATGCAATAGATATAACCCCTATCCTTTTTAGTCCAGATTATACTATTCCCTTCAAAGTATACTCTTTCCCATCAGAACACTCTTAGACTGACATCTTTACACAAAAGAAAGATGGGGAGAATGAGAGACCCATAGGCTTTATGAGTTACCCCTTAAGAATGTTGAAGTTAGGTACCGCAACCTAGAAAACAAATATTTTTCTTTGGTTAAAGTGGTAAAGAAATTCTGGCACTACATCTTGAAGAGAAAAGTCTTTGGGATAGTCCCCGATACAGCCGTAAAATCTTTGTTGATGCAGAATGAGTTAGGAGAGAGAAGGGGAAAATGGATGGCAATCCTGCAAGAATTTGACCTAGAGATCCAGGAAATGAAACTAGTAAGAGGCCAAGGCCTGAAAAAGATGATCTCTGAAGTGGAAGAGGGTCTAGTATGCCAAACTTACACCGATCAAGGTGTAATCACCGATATATGATATCAAGATATAGTCTACTACCTACTACAAAATCATTTCCCAGAGGGGATGAATAAATCACAGAGAAGGGATCTAAAAATCAAAAGCAACTCCTACATGTTGAAGAACAATCAACTATATAAATGCAATTATGAAGGTCTGTACCTAAGGTGCCTTGACAGGCTCAAAGAAAAATAATTCCTAGAATATTTTCATGACAGATACAGGAAAGGACACGGTTCAACTGAGGAAAATGCTCACCAAATCTTAAGGGCAGGGTATTTTGGGCCAACATTATTCAAAGACACTGGAAAACATGTAAGAACATGCCAAACTTGCCAAACAAGCACAACTCTAGAAAGAAATCTGGCGATGCCCTTACAGCCAGTATATGAGGTACATCCGTTCACCCAATGGGGATTAGATTTTGATGGAATGATTAACCCCCATTCATCTGTAGGACACAATTTCATCCTAACGGCTACCAATTACTGCACACACTGGATGGAGGTCCAGGCACTGAAGAATTGCAACATGGAAGTGATAAACAAATTCTTAGAGGAGTACATCATAAATAGGTTTGGGATGTAATTCTATTTGGTATGTGATAATGCTCCCTTTTTCTCCTCTACCTTGCTCACGCAATGGGCCTTTGAAAACCAAGTAATGCTCAAATTCTCTTCAAATTATTATCCATAAGGCAATGATGTAGCAGAATCTACAAATAATAACCTAACGACAGTGATCAAACATCTCCTCAATGACAATCCCCAGGATTGGCACACTCGACTGAAATACACTTTGTGGATAGACCGGGTGAGGATTAAGAATGCCATGGGAACATCCCCATACCAACTGGTTTATGGCTTGCAACCGGTCTTCCCTATGAACTTAAAAATCCCAATTTTGATATTTATGGACCTGTACATTGGAGGTGAAGATCGAGTGTAAGTTAGACTCATGAAACTCCTCAACCTGGAGGAGAAAAGAACTTTGGTGTTGAAGCATGTGTAAAAGCACCAGGCCATCGTCAAGAAGTGGTTTGAAAAGAGAGCCACCATTAAAGCTTTCAGGATCTTTGAGCTTGTCCTCATGTGGGACAAGGCAAAAGAAAAGCTGGGAAGAGACACAACTAGTAGAAAAAAAACAATATGTGACCAAATAAACTACACAAAATTGTAGATAAGTGACTAAATTTGGTCACGTGACCAGTGGTAGTTTATTTCCAGTCATTTATCTCATGATCAAATTTATGACTAAACTATTTGTCATTTATTTGGTCATATATTTTGTCATTTATTTGGTCATTTGGTAGTTTATTTGGTCATTTATTTGGTCATTTGGTATTTTATTTGGTCATTTGGTAGTTTACTTGGTCATTTATTTGGTCATTTGGTAGTTTATTTGGTCATTTGGTAATTTATTTGGTTATTTAATTGATAGTTTATTTGGTCGTTTGTGTTATTTGGTAGTAAATGTAGTTATGAAATGAATAATTTAATAAATTTTTAAATGCAAAAAAACATAATATTAGTCTTGAACTAAATCATAAAAGTTAATAAGAGTATTACACATGAACAAGCTATGGCATACTAGAATTAAGAGATTGATTCAACATCATGATGATAAATAAAGATAATCTCTAATAAGAAAAATTAATGAAAATATATATCAAATTATAATGTCAAAGTTGTCTAAAGAGTATATACGTAAATATAATAAAAAATGTCAAAGTTGTCTAAGAGTTTCCAACTCTTTCAAATTGATGATTAAAATCTCTAAACAACACATTCAAAATACTGCAATATTATAAAGAAGTAACCCAAAATTTCTAAAAAATACCACATCATAAACTTGTTGATCAACTATGTCATTTTTACCAAATACTTTAGTGGCCACCATGTGAAAGTTCCATCTTTGTCTTTCAGATGAATAGCCCCATCTATTTTATCTTCATAAGGCAAGGGTACGTTACTTGTCACCTTTAAAAAGTTTACATTTGCATCTACACTTCCTTTCAAGTTGACTCCATGTATAATAGACAAGGAGTGAATCCGCCCAATACCGACAACATCACCATCATATGGATCTAACACATTAACTTTATCCCCTTGTTTAAGTTTATGATCAATACATTTCTGCAAAAATAAAAATAAACACATTAGATTACATAGGTAATGAAAGGCAACAAATCTAATACAATCATAAGTTTCTAAATAAAAAAGACCAAAATTAATACCCATTCCTATTGCACTTCCCTTTCTTATGTTCAAGAGTAAAGTCCTTGGAACACCATCAAAAGATCTGGGCTGAGACAGAGATTTGGTAATTAATTCTTGTTGTTGAAGTTTCATGGTTGCAGGTGCACATTCACTCGCTGTAGATGGGTGGACATGGAGGTCTACCAAGAGGATCATAGGAGATGATCCAGGGCTAGAGAGGATGGTCCACTATGTGTCACCAATTGACTGGGGAGAGAGGCATGGAAGGGACTCCCAGGTGAGGGGAAGAGGTTGTTGGTTGTGGAGCAGCATGGAGGAGGGAACTTGAGTCTGGAGCAACACCTTGAAGGCAACCACTACAAACTCCATTGATGGGAGTCTCAGTTTGAAAACATGGTACACTAAAGATATCAAGAAGTGAAAGAAGACAAGAAGGAAAAGAGGCAAAGACCCAAATGAAAAGAGAAAATTGCTATAAAAGTATCACTAAAAGATGCAATAGTTTACAACAGAAAATGATCATAGGACATTGCTAAATTAAAAGAATAATCTCTTTATTCATGAGTAAAAATGTGCAATATCCCACACAAGCCGTGAGAGTAACTATTGATGAATTATACAAGGTAATGATGTACATAAAAGTGAAAGCATAAATAAAGAGAGGGAATCCGTCATTGCCTCATAATGATGAACCCCGCAGTTGATCAGCTTCATCTTTATTTCTGGTTGCTTCGTCATCCAAGTACCTGCAAGGAGATTGAGAGGTGGTCTTAGAGCTCGGGATACCAAATATTTATGTATACTTCATCAGTACATGTATAATTTACTCATATATTGCATTATAATAGTCTTAAATCATCATGTGTATTGAAGGAAAGCAAAAATACATTATTTCAACATGTGGTATGAAATGTGGCTCCCACGAGGGTAGAGCCTAGCATGCTATTGAGTGAAAAAATTGTGCTACAAAATGAATGTAAATATATAGAGCATCAAATATTTTTAGTGGATGCAACTATGATTTTGGATGGTAAATTTGAAGAGAAACTTTAATAAGAACTTAAATATTGTTAATTTGCAATTTCACTTTTTATTTTTATTTTTTCTGATTATAGTCACTTTGCACGCATGGTACAACCATGTAAGGAAACATGAATGCATGATACTATACTCAAAAGATATTTTTCTAAGTCTACTTTAGTTTAAAGCAAGTTTGAGTCATTTTCATGGAGAAATAAATGAGTTATGTCTGTTTTCGTAACAACACCCTCTTCAAAAACGTTTTCTAGAGATGGCAGCTAAAGAAAATAATGGTACGACCATATATAGACTAGTAAAATGCTATAAATTGGTGAGGAGTGATATATTGATGTTATGAACAAACTTTATCATTTCCAGAAAATTTAATTTTGATGTTGGAGTGGTCAAATAATTCATTTTCTGAAAATTGTCTTGTTATTCCTTGTGTGAGATTTTGTTACTAGTAGTGAAGAGAAGCAGCAAGATACTCAGAGATTTCAGCTCTATCAGAGGTAACAATAGAAAGGATGTATGCTTCTTATTTTCATTTATAAGTAGAAGATACAAAAAGAGAGCAATAATATTTTCAGCAGTATAAAGTGGAGGTGCTTGTTATTGAAATAGAAACAAATATGCAAAGATTATTCCTCTGTAATAATAGAAACTAATGAAGAGCCGGAGAATGTAACTTGTGATGGTTATGTAATGTTTATGGAAAAATGAGCATCATATTATTCCATCATGGTAGCCATAGATATAGAGTTTGTTACAGATATCGTGTTCATGATGCACAATAATTTCCAAATCCAAAGCTTCGAACACAAACTCTCAAAGAGAAATAAAGATTTTTCATTATTTGCAGCTATAATAAAGCCATGATATGGAGAAAATGTTCATGGAACAACAAAGGAAAGCCACTCTATTCAAGCATTGTTCAAAATAGAAAAAATCTTAGTATGATTTTGACAGTATTTTAAGCTATGAACAACATGATGGCTGAAAGGATGCATTAGAAAATCATACAACAAGAATTCCACCAATCAAGCCAAGTTTTGGTGTTTATAAAATATACTAGTATGAGAAAAAACTGCCTTTCTGGCTAGTTAAGAGTCCCGTGCTTCTGATTTTATTATTTAGTTTTTTTTCTTTCTTTCTTTTTTGTAGTTTTCTTTCAATAAACATACTGATACTTGGGTGTTTCTTGGCAGGAATGCCTGCGAAGTGAGCAACATCACCGATGAAGTACCTATTCAAGGGGAATCACCTCCCTTCAAAGATCGAGAACAAACACATAGAGATTACAGATACCGACATCGGGAATGTGGACTGGGATCAGTTCCTAGTAAGGTGTTCCCAACCAACGGGAAGGACTAAAGACTGTACCTCCTTGGTCCTATTAGGCCTAGTCAATGTAGTCGCCCACCCAGTAGCAGTCATGTCCTTTGAGCTCATTATGACCTCAACCAACCACTACATCCTGGATGAAAGGGTGGTTAAGAATATAGAAGGATAGATAGTCCTTGACCTAAGGTCGGACAACATAGAAGAGGCCTTCCATCTCCAGAAGGACGTATACAAGTTCTATGACTTCTAAATAGAAAATAGGGTGAAATGGTTCTGGAACAAGACCAAAGATGCTTATGAGCTTGCAAACTGGGAATACCTCCAACAACCTCTCCCAAAGAACAAATTAGACAAGATAGATCTCAAAAGGGGGTACTTAAAAGATGACATCCAGGTCGTAGTAACATTAATAAGATGAGTGTATGGACTACGTCAGTCCATCCAACTTGAGAACTGAATGATCTTATTGATAGAGAAGATCAAGAACCGCAAAGCAAGGTTTGATTAGGCTACCATTCTAAGTGATAAATTGGGTGATCAACTGATCGTAGTTAAGCCCAACCCAAAGTTCTATGTGACTATAACATATATAGTGTACCTGTTAGTGGCACACGTAGACTATCAAGGGCTCATAAAATGGGGAAACTTCAATGACCCAAGTACATTGCCTCATATTGTCTATCCACAACTTGTGAGAAGAGCAGATATGTGAGAAAATAGCCCAGAATATAGGATAGTGAACGATGCATTTATCTTTGCAATCATCAGATCCATAGAGGGTGACTTCGCAAAGAGACTATCAGAAGAAGAAGCTTCCAAAGTAAGGGCCATAGGGGATTATTACATAAAGTTCAAGACTTTCACATACATCTGAATGGCAGAACCTACCCTCACCCAAAGTAGCTACCCAAGTACCCATCTGATTGGGTAATCATCCTAGAAATGGCTAGAGAGTTTGCAGATGCATATGAGCACATCAAGCATTTAAGAAGAAGCATTATTGGGACTTCCCCATTTCTCTAGGCCCCTACACTCTCCAGGGCATGAAAATTTGTAAGTCCTTGGCCTTTGATTGGGCCGAGTGACCACTCCAGCTATATAAAAGCATCCGGGCCCAATTCGACCCCATAGGCACATACAACCATATCATTGGAAAATTTTACATCCATGAGCCACACATTGAAGATCATTGGATGAATTGTGTGGATGACCACGAGGTAAGAATGAGGGATTACTATAGGATGTCCCTCAAACTAAAACAAGAAGCCTTGAAGATCCATATTCCCCTAAAGGTTTGGGATAAAGATTCAACTAATATGCTAGAGTCAATATATACGGTTGATAAAATATACAATCGACTTGTTCTAAATGCAAAGGTACATAAAGAGGAAAATGACAACATGGAATTCAGAGTAAGGCATGTGGTCAGAACGACGGAGGTATGGATTGGTAGGCCTTATCAAATGGATCCCATTATTGTAATAATACTAATGGATCCACCGAGGAAGGCAAATAAGAAACATGGAGAGAAGTCCACAGTGCCCCAATGCAAGAAGGCCCCACCTCACAAGCCCAGAATAGTGTATGGGCATGAACATGAAGTGTAATATGGTTCTAATCCTAGGCACAAGGCCCCAAAAACTAGGATAAAAGGGAAGATAGATGCTCCTGTTGGATCATCATAGGCCACACTAGATGAAGGCCCTTCCACTTCTAGCCAATCTCCCCTACCACTGGAGAAGGGAAGAAGACTTATAAAAGAAAGAGGGCGTATGTTTCTCAACGATTGGAAACTATACAAGAGGATCCAGAAGAGGAAGATGTACCCTTAATGAAAAGAACAAGATCACATGCAGCCTCTCTAAGGAAAAATGAGATCACAAGGAAGTAGGAAGAGGCTCCTAAAGAGCATGACAACCCATTGGATACCCTAGGTTCGGATGAGTTCCTTATGCCCAATTTTGAAGGCCTAGAGGGTTTTGCAGATCATGGGCAGGATACACCTGAATCAAGAACATGAATTGAACTGGAAACATAGGTACCCCTCTAGTCTTATGTGATCCTCACTCCACCTTCAGCCCAGTTCACAAACCTCATACTAAACATGCCTATCACAGCAGTAGACTCTGGCACTAGCCTAAGGGTAGAAACCCAAGATATTGGCACCGCCCAGAGCATAGCAGGGGGTAGGTTGCAAACATATGGAGATACTCTACCAAAAGAGAGAGATAGGTAAGAGGAGGATAGAGGGGTAGCACAAGGATGAGGTTTTGACTAAGAGGAGATAGATAGGATATGGGAAAATGTGGTGTAGCTTCTAGGGAAACGTATGTAGCGCGTAAGATAGTTGTAGGACATGGGTTAGGGTAGGTTGTAGCTAACATGCTAGCTGCCAAGAGGGAGATATATAGGGTAATGAGAGGGGATCAATACTATAAGAGAATATAGAAGGAGGTAGTATTAGAAGATCAATGAGCTCCTATTATCTCTAAATATATAGAGAATAGATGGACAAAGTGAACTAGTCTATTAGATGCATCTAGAGGATTAATCAGGGGGGCTTTTCGATCACCACAACCACTAGGAGGAGGAGGAGGAGGAACACCTCCTGTCTCATTCATAGGAGAGCGGGGGATAATCTAGATACATATCTATATATATTGAAATATTTTCTATGCATACATGTACCATAAGTTATGATTTTTTGACACACACACACACACACACACACATATCCATGAACCATATTTAAGCCCATACATAACCACCACTAAAATATGTCAACTCATGTTTGGCACTTTAATTTTTGACACTTAGTTATTTTTTACTAATTGTTGCCATCAATACTAAAGGGGGAGATTATTGGCAAGAGACACTGCTCTTGAGGATTGATATATTGTCATTGATGGAAACTAGATGTGCTACACATGTTTATTCATCATGTTTTGGTCATATCGAAGGTTAGGAGATAAAATTGGCTGAGTATAACAGAGAAGGGATGATGTATAGAGTTCAGTAAATGGATCGGTACAGACAACCAATTTCAAGTTTTGATATGCAATTCTAGGAGGAGCTTGTCAAAAGTATATTCTATCTTAATGTAGGTGTGCAACACTTGATGTTATTATCTAATAAAGATATGAAGATTTTTTTGGTAGTTTTCCAGTTATTAGGGAAGAACAATGATATGGTTTAGTAGATCATTAAGCGATCCTAACAGATTGTTGATTGATCGGTTTACGAGTTTGAGGACATAGAGATGACTTGGGAGAATGATTCTATGTGGTTGTTCAAGGTTAGCATTGAAATTTGCATATGGTTTTGGCCAACTATTCTACACGTCTCATATTTTCTTCATTTGTTCTTGAGGTCGACCCAGTGGTGAAATAAATTATTGAAGTAGATATATAAGCTCGATGTATTTGATTATTGTGATGTGTGTTACGAATTCTATGTATGCAAATTTATTTTAATCAGAGGTTTGATTGATTGGAAAGCAGTGATAAGTGATGAAGTGTATTGATTCAGTTTTATGTGCCTAAATGAAACTACTATTGCATTTGTAGATGCACTGATCTTGTTCAACCTATTGTGGATTGTTGTCCACTCCTTTTGTAAACCATTGATCTTTCCTATGGGTAGTATCCCTTCTTTTGTAATTGACTAGTGAGCTCTAAGTTGTAAACTTGATTACATGTGCATTCCCTTTTGTACTTAAACCTTTAACAAGGTTATTTATTCTGCAGAGTAAATCTTGTGGGTTCCATCCCAACTGTGGTTTTTCCCTTAATCGGGTTTCCACGCAAAAATCATTATGTTATGATGTTGTGGATGTATGCTTTATATTTCAGTTTATTGTTCTTAATTTTATTTGGTTTAAGCTTGTGGAATTTGATCGCCAAAGCTAAAAATAGTAGAACACTTATTCACCTCCCTCTCAGTGTTCCTTAATACCAACAGGGTAAGGGTAGGTTGTGGCTGGCATGATAGTTGCTAAGAGGGAGATACAATAGGGTAGTGAGGGGGCCTCGATACTATAGGAGACTATACAAGGAGGTACTATGAGAAGATCAATAAGCTCATATTATCTCTAAATATACAGAGAGTAGATGGACAAAGTGAACTAGTCGATTGGATGCATCTAGAGGATTAATCAGGGAGGCTTTCTGATCACCACAACCACCGGGAGGAGTAGGTCTTGTCTCATTCATAGGAGAACAGGCGATAACCTACATATATATGTACATTCAAACATTTTCTATGACATACATACATCATAAGTCGTGATTTTTTGACACACACACACACACACACACCCACACACACATCCATGAACCATATTTAGGCCCATACATAACCACCACTAAAAACTGTCAACTCGAGTGTGCGCGCGCGTGTGCATACATACATACATACATTGCATCTAGGTGATGCTCACATAGGTGAAGCATCGAGACTTCGTGATAGATCACCCATCCCAGTATTACTCCAACTCAAGCGCACTTAACCATGAAGTTTCCTCCAAGATTAAGCCTACTTTCCTTAATGATAATTAATCAACAAAACAACTATTCAATATTTTGCATTGACAATTAAAAAAGAGAGAACAATTGATTTATTAATTAAACTTGTCGTGTTTCATGTGTAGAACAACATTATTATTATTACTTTTCTGTTGTTTCTTTGCGACGCATTTGTTTTATTACAACTCCTCTTATTTCTGCAAGATCTGTATTTATTATTCTCCTACAACTAGCCTATTGTTTACTCTACTTAATATACATAAATAACTGCTTATTTAATTGGTTTATCCTATGTTATGTTTAGAGGCTACTCATTCCATTATAGTACAAAATAGGATAAGAAGTCAACTAGCTGCACGATCATATGTGGACAAAAAATTATAAACAATGAAAAAGATAGGGAAATGAGTCCCCCCACCATAAAGTCTCTGCATGATTGACTTCAATTATTGAGGAAATACTGGTATCCAATTATACAGAATAGAGAGGGATCAAAATTTCCTTTCAAAAACTCTCGTACATGCACCGCAGTCTATATTTTACACGTTTGGAAAAGTGAACTACCCTTGTTAATTTCAAAGACCTAATTCTATAAACTCGTACGACGCACCGTGCACGGCATTGTATTTGTATTTTCTGATACACCCACCGACTAACTACAGGAGTACCAGTCCAAAGCCCATGATATTTTGGATTGAAAGAGACTTCCATTTCTACACACAACTCCCTCTATTCTAAGCCGCACAAAGCTTCGGATTCCATATGCATGTCAAAAAAAGCAATTATCAATCCCTAGTGCGCGTCTTCTTCACGTTATTTGATTACAGTATTTGGAATGCAATGCTGTTATGACAACGACTCGCCATGAGAGTGAATTAATATGTCGACGACACTAAGAGCAATATGGGTCACTCTGAGACGATGTACACTCGCTACCATTTTATACTGTTTTACATTCAAATTTTCCTTGTCCACATATGCTTGGTACCACACGAAGACCACTCTTCTGATTAATGCGAAGAAAATTCCAAGGAAGAAAATTGGACCCAATATCTTGTCGTTCCCTTCAGACACGTTAAAAATCAGAATAAGTCTTCAAGTCTTCTGCCTTAATACACTGATAATCATACAAGTGCGCCTAATCAAACCTCTATTTAGCATAATACTATGTTAATCATAGAAGTACGTCGGAAAGGAGAAGAGGGGAGGTCGACCGTCTTTGCAAGCTTTATGGCTGGTTGGCTATTTTCTAACGTTTCGTTCTGTAATTTGACAAAATTAGAAGTGATGTTATGGAGATTGGGACAGTTTTAGGTGTCCTATTATTATCATCTTTCTTGAGGAAATCTGTTAAAATGGGATGAGCAGTCAGAAAAGGGTGCAGGTAAAGAGAAATGGAGGACTAATCTTGAAAAGGATACAAATGACAAGTAATTAAAGTCCTTGTTTTGTTTAGTTGATTTTTTTGTTTTTTTTATATGTAGTCTAATCATGATGGTAAGTGTCCTAGTAGTGCATCATAACATATTATGATCTAGTCATAACAATTCAAACCTAATTATCACGATGGTAAGTGTAATACATCATATGATTGTCTATGTAAGAATTTGACTAAATTATTAGAAAATACTACAAAGTGAGGTTATGGAGATTCTTGGAAGTTTTAGGTGTTCTATTATTATCATTATTTATTATTTATTTATTGATAGAAGCTGCTTATAGTAATATGAGCAGTTAAAAAAACTTTAGTCAAAGAGAAACAAAGAAACATTAAATTTGAAAGGATTCAAATGACAAGCAATTAAAGTCTTCATTCCATTGTTGTCATCCTTCTCATGATGGTAAGTGTCTTAGTATTATATTATAACTAATTATTTTTTATTTATAAAAGATTAAACTTAATCATGGCTGGAAGTGTCTTAATATTATATCATAAAAAAGATACTGTTTGTTTATAACAATTCAAGCCTGATTAGGATGGTAAGCTTCACACTACACCATCCCAATCATCATTTGTTTAAAAAAAACTAATATTAGTCATGAAGGTAAGTGTCCTACTACATCATACCAAATTATTGTTGGCATATATCAATTTAATTAGCTTATCAAAAAATAATGAGAAAAAGAAGAGACTTGAGAAAAATATAAAAGATTTAAAGTTTATTGATGATGATATCCAAATGAAAAAGTGAGAAGAAGTTGAATAATTGAGAGAGAGTTTTTTTTATCTTTCTCATGTTCTACATGTTTACATTTGAGCACAAATGGGTCCAAAATTCTCCCCAAAGCTATGTGATTATAAATTAAACATAGTTGTAAAGTTTTGACCCAAAATCATATTAGATTTTAAGATATCTAATTTTTTAAATTTTTTTAACTGTTTTAAGTTAATTTTAAGGCACTTAGAGATAATTTTTTGGCCTAAAAGTGCTTGTAATCAATGAATCAAGTTAGAGCTTGATAAAGCACTCCACAAGCTTTCCAAAGGTTTAAAAAACTCATCAATCAACCTCTTGAATAAAAAAATAAGATATCTACAAGTTGAATGCCCTAAATTAGAAAAAGTGTTAGACATAAAAAATAGTAGTATGGTGAAGTTATGCATGTTATTGTGTGTTTTGACACAGCTTCCATCTAATAGTTTGTAACTACCATTTGAGAATTTCATATATCATATCTCTTATATACTAGGTGCTTATGGTGGAAGTTATGTGTGAGTTTTATAAATGTTTCATTTCCTCTATATCTTTGGTTGGTGACACTCCTATGAAAGATTGTTTTGAATGTATATGAGATATTGTACACAACATTTGACAATTTCATTTAACCTATTTCCTAGATATTAGATGCTTGAGATGGAAGTCATGTGTGAGAGTCTTATAGAAATTGGCTTTCTTCTAGATCTTTGGTTGGTGATACTCCTATGAAGAATATTTTGAAAGTACATATGTAAACTTAATTGTTTGTTAAAAAATATATTGGGTAAAATTTTGGAGAGTGTTTATACCAAGAGGATTTTCCACAAATAAATAAAATAATGAAGTTATGAAGGGTATTTACATAAATGTTTGTTTAGTTTGAGAACTATTGTAAATATTAGAATTTTTTGTGTAACCATCCTTTGAATATTAGGCAATCTAAAAGGATTGATGGTCTTGAATTTGAGTTAGAGAGTGCACAAGAGTTAATCATGGATTTGAGAAAGAAACTAGAGAAGTTGACGCAAGGAGGGTAGGAAGACCAGGGCCCAAAGGAACTCCCAGCTATCCAAACCAACTTGCAGAAGAAACATGGAAATAACAAGATAGAAAGGGAGAGAAGAAACAACAAAAATTTATATTATTTCATCAAACTCATTACATGTCGGGCTGTAAGGCCTTCCTGATTTCGGTCATATACATTAAGATGTTTACAAAATAATATTCATACATACATGGTCACATACCTGCAATCTAAATCTGCTAATACTATATCTTCTATCCAAAAACTCATGCTAATCTAAGAACATAAAACCAAATATATACAAGAGTCCACCAAAGAGGTCGACACTCAGATCCTAAAGATCCAACATAGGAAACAAAAAAGACCCAGATTTAGGTCCACCCACATCCCAATGAGAGATCCCACATTAATTACGCTACATAAATTAAATGCAGAAGTCAGCCAGAAGATCCAACATCAAAATAAACAACTCGGTAAGAAGTTGACTGAGTAACAGAAACAACTCGGTAAGAAGCTAACTAAGTAACATAAACAACTTGGTGAAAACCCACCGAGAAGCCAACATCCACCGAGACCCATCGGTAAAGCAAGACAAAAGTAACCAAGCCCGAGCACCGAGCAAAGAAGTTATCAAGAACTTTACCGAGCAGCCTCCAACAAACTACTGAACTAAAGGAAAACATATTTTTTGGTTGATCAGGATTGCTAGAGAACCCAAGATGCTCCTGCATCAGAAGTCTCTAAGGATAAGAAGGAAACTATACGATGAGCTGAAAGTTACACAAGAACAAGTTGATACACTTGAGAGAACATCTGAAAGAAGCATGATTCATGAATCTGAAACATCTAAAAGAGAAATACTTGAAAAGAATGATTCACTTACCGAGCTTTTGGATTTGATGAAGAAAGATCTTGAAACTAATAGCATAAGAATGATCAGAATGATTGAAGGTAAAATGACTGTTGAGGATGAAAAGAGAATGACAGAAGATGACAAAAGACAAGTTGAAATCAGGTTAACTAAGAAAGATAATGAGATCTTAAGGATAACCTAAGCTCACTATAATATAAACAACCAACTTCTGAATGCAAATCAGGATTATACATGAAAGGAGTTTGAGAACCAAGCACTGAAAGCTGGGATTGAAAGAATGGAGAAAATATCAAAAAATGAGAAGGATGCAAATGAAATACTGAGAAGAAATGAAGATGCATTGAAATCACTAGACAAACAGGTTAAGAATCAGAAGCAACCGAATGATAGATCAGGAATTGGACTCAATGAGAGAAACACTACTGAGAAAGGAGAATCATCTAATCCACTAAAATATCAAGGTACTGCACCCCCACAAAAACTAAAGAAGCCAAGATGCAATTATTGTGGGAAGCCTGTGTTGCAGTTTTGTAGTCTGCCAAAATTTTTTGAAGTTCTCAGTCATTTCCATGCTTAAGAGTTCAAAATCTTGTTGTCAAAATACCTCCACAAATAATGATCTTCAGAGTCAAAATCAAGAAAGAGTGCAAAAAACCTAAACCCTAGGTCAAATTCCATGCATATAAGAGAAAAACCCTAGTTCGTTGAAATCCCTTCTAATTTGTCGTTACTTTTTCAAGAAACCCGGTCACTTTTAAGTTATGTGCTTTATTTTGTATCATTTTCACTTAATTCGCAAAGTCTCAAAGTTGTAATCTGAGAATATTCTTTTTCTTATCGAGACTTGGTGATTTCCTTTTAGTCAGGTTGTCTCTTTGAAAAACAAATATTCTTCCAATCTTTGTGAGATTGCACGCAAAGCGTAGATGCAAATCTTGATCCTACGGTGGGTGAAGAATCTCTTTTGAAAATTAGAGTTAAATAATTTCTTCAGTGACTTCAAGATTTCTCAGTCGCGTTGTCTCAAAAGGTAATCAAAGTTGCAAAGTTGGTTTAAAGGTTAAGTTAAAAATCTCATACAGTCACATTATCGCAAAGAGAAAAGTCAATTAAGTCAAAATATCTGAGAATTAGCAATAGCCATTAATCTAAAGTGAAATCTTGCAGTGGTCGCGAAGTCTCCATGAAAATTCTTGAGTTAAGAAAAGTATATGCAACTTTGAGATTGTTTAGTCATGGTGTCTCGTAAAGAAACTAAGGTCAAGAAGGTGGTTAAAATCCTTTAAGTCACGAGATCTATTTTGAAATCCATGGTTAAGTTAAAGCTAAAGAGATTAAGTGACTGCCATCAGATTAAAGTGAAATCCTATGGCCAGCGTTAAATCATAAATAAAACCATGAGTTAATAAAATCTAAATGCGATAGCGAGATTCATTGGGTCGCGATGTTGCGATAAGAACCATGGTTGAAGGAGAGTTCAGTTAAAAGTTTAAGTCATTTTTTCAATGAAGATCTTAGCCATGTGTTGGTTAACAGTTTGTCCTCCCGTTAGATTTGTAATCTCTAACTCTTTTAGCACCCAAGGTGAGAGAACAAAAGGGTGTCACCAACAAATGGGTCAGTGCATGTTATCTATCACTACCCTCTGAATTGACAGGTACAACTCCCTGATTGTGTTTGATATGCAATGAATATGTCTTTCTATTGATCATCAGGTCATCTCTTGTGTGATTTAACCAAATTGCTTGTAGACACAAACAATTCAGGCAAGGATAATGTGAAGATAATCTACAACTTTCAATAGAATGCTGATTATAGATCATCAGAAAGACTACCTTCTAACTAAACCTATCTATTCTAAGAATGCATATTCTACTAATGAGAACAGAAGTAGAATCATATACAGACAGCAAATAGAATTGCTTAGACTGTAACTACTAATCATGAAATGGAATTCAAGCAGAAATTACAGCTCCATATACAATTGTAATTTCCATTCAGATGCAATCTAAATAACAAGGTGAATAGGAGAAGAATCATACATGACGGGTAAATAGAA
>MU225940.1:666037-704618 GCA_018584345.1 Thuja plicata
CATGGTTTACTAGCAAGGTTATAGGCTTAATAGCTCTAGCTGAGAGCATTCTAAAAACCCTTGCACTCCATGCCTAGGGAGCTATGGATCAATTTTTGAGACCTCATTCTTGAGTGTTCTTGAATGTTAGGATTCATAGAAGTGTGACACAATTATAGCACACAAATATTACAATATGAACTATGTGTAATGGAACCGATGCATAGTAAAACTTGTCATAATGCAGTTCCATACTTACTTGTGCAATCTAGTTGGATGTAGTGATGTCACCAGATCCATTGGATGAGGTGTCACCATTTGCATTGCTTGTTCCAGCACCTTCAGTGTTAGTGGCTTTTACCCACATCTTGTTTCTCATTATTTTGATGTCATCAATGGTATTTCCATTGGGATGTGTACTTGTGTATGTCAGTCAGTCTTTGCAATCTTTTATCACATGTCCAACCTTATGACAGTGTAAGAATGCCATACCTAGATTGGTCCAACCTCTTGACCTTCTAGTCCATTTTCTCATATAGTTGGTAGCAATATGACCATACCTTCCACATGCTGTGCAATTTACCCATGTGTTATAGTCCCAAACATATGAGTTACCTACTCTTGCTGGTTTGTAGCTTTTATGAGTTTCCTTTGGTGTCCATGTCTTGTTGTTCTTTTTCCAACATTCCTTATGAGTATGCCCATTCATCTTGCATGTAGGACAATACTTGTCCATATAGGTTTTTCTCTTTGGATTTGTCACTTTAGATCTGCACTCATGTGCTTTGTGTCCTTTCTTTTGACATTTATAACAATTACCAATAAAAGTAAATTGTGCTTGAGAAATACCTTTCATTTTGCTTCTGCAAATGTTTGAGGTGTGGCCTGGTTTTCCATAGTGATTGCATGATAGCTTCTTGAATCTTGGGTTTGTGAAAGCATTCCTTTGATCTGGTTGATTAGAAGATTCACCATTCTTGTTGTACCCTAATCCTATGTAGTTGTTGACTCTCCTTTGTCCATCAAGAAAATCATCCATCCTTTTGTTGCTATCCTCAGCCTTTTTAATTAATTTGTTGTGTTGATTCTGGAATTTGATTTCATGCTTCAATTTTTTGTTTTCTTCTCTTAGTTCACCTATGATCTGTATTCTTTCAATGAGTTCTGTATTTAATATGTTTGCTTCTTGACTCATAAGAATAATCTGGTTGGTAACCTCATGTTGATGCTCAGTGAGTCTTAGAATCTCTTATTATTTCTCTTGTAGTTTCTCTCTAATTTTCCTCCTATCATCAATGGCTAGAGTTCTTTCATTTTCATCTTTTCTTGCATCATTCATGACATCAATCATTTTCACCATTTGAGTCTCTTGACCAATTTGCATCATCTTGATTTGATCTGTTAGATGTAGATTGATCTCTTGTATACTTGTAATTTATTTAACTGATGCGTCTAAAGCTTTTCTCATTGATGATTCCGTTGTTCCAAAGTAATCTTGTATTTCCAATTATTTTTAGTCTTTCTCATTTAGTCTGTTTGCCATAATCATTCTTTCATCAAGAAATTTTCTCAGTTTTATTTTCACCTCCTTATACTGCTCATAGTTTATTTGCATTTGTAACTGCTCATTCTCAATAGTCATGTCGAGTCTGAACTTGTCCATTGCTCTGATCTTTTCTCTCAAGTCTTTAAGCTTTTCAAGAGAGAGACTTAGCTCTGATACCAATTGTTGGAATTATATTGGAATGATGTACTGAGATGGGAGGGGTGAATCAATACCTCTAAAACTTTTCTTGGTTAGCCCACTAACCCTTAATCATCAGTTTGTAAATTATCTTATCTAACTGTTCATCTTTCTTTATGTATATGAAATCATATCATAAGTTCTTTAGTCTGTAACCATAAAAGAAACATTCATAACAATAGATAACACATAACACAAGATATGATATCGCAGAAAAATCTTGTTAGGAAGTAAAAAATGCAGTGGGGATTGTTACCCACAAGACTTCACTATCTGTAGATAAGAAGGGGTCGGTTAAGGCTTACAATTGGTTACTTTTGATGACCTACCCTGTTAGGAGTATTACAGTGGAGACCTGTTAAGATCTACTTCATTTGAATCTTTAGCAACACTGTTACGTGTGCACTCTATTAAGAGATTTGTAAAGAATGGTTAAGTCCACCTTCTACAAAAGGATTTTAGATGTGATGCACTTTTTAGAATGCAACTACATAAGTCTTTGATCTGATGATGTATGCAATCTTTAATTGCTGATAACAGATCCTATTAAGCTTCATACATATAAGTAATCATCCTTCCATGATTGAATAATACCTTTATCTACTTGTCGGTAGCCTCTGTGTGTTCTTGACAACTGATGTGATTTGTTTCTGAACATTGCATGAATTCTGCCTTCTGCTCCTTAGACGCTCTTCGTGGCTATCAACAACAATGAATTCATAACTCACAATTGATTTCAATATCTATATATACTATATTTTGGCTCAATTCTTGATTCAAGCTTTGCAAGTTAACTCTAGATCCAAGGTTTACAACTTGACCTTGATCTTTAGTTAGATATGTTTTAGATCTGTTAGGATGCTTTAAAACATTTACATAAAGCTTGCTTGACCCTCAAGTTATGATTTAAAACAAAATAAAACTCTATAAATAGAATTACATTGCTTTATCTGTCGTGTAAAACTCAAATCCACTTTTTGCGGGTTCTCTAACTGACTGTCGGTTCTAACAGTCAGTTTTCTTGGTCGTCGGTGTTCCTTTCTTGAACCGGTCATTGGGTATGCCTTTTTTTTTATGTCAATTTTTTTCTAAAAACTGTCATCGGTAATGTTCTCAATGTTATGTTATTGACCCATCGGTGATGTCCTGTTCACTTCATTGGTGCAACACTTGTCAGTGTTCGTCGGTCAATTCTATACTTAGCATTTTCTCGTGACCTTTGTGTTTTGTCGGGTATGCTTGCTGTTCCTTGGTAATGCTTGTAGTCCGCCGGTAATGCTTGTAGTCTGCTGGTAATGCTTGTATTCTACCGGTGATCTCTGTCAATGTTTTTCACTAAGTGTACTAATGGAAAAATTAATAAATTACATTACATTCATAAGAAAGGATATATTTACAAGTAATTGTATTCACAGAGTATACAACTTAGTTTTTTGATTCCTTCAAGAGAGAACCAAATAGGCTTCCCCTCCTAAGTTCATAGAACTATAAAAGGAAGAAAGATGAGAATCCTTATCACATTACTATTTTCTATTGTCAAGATAATAGTTTTGATTATTAAGCTCTGTATTAGGTTAATCATAGTCATGTGCATAGTTTTTTATTTGTTGGTACAGTAGAAGACATTCAACAAACTAGTAAGAAGACCTAATCCACTATAACTAATACCACAAGTCGGTAATCATTCCAAGGTAATACCTTCCTGACTTGTGGTATTAGTTATAGTTATGCACTCAGATGCTGATGACGAATCTCCTCTTTCTAGTACCTTCTATGATCTTGCAATCTAATATGTCTTTACTCTACTATTAACTATTTTGTCACTTTGCTTGATCTATGCTTCTTAACAAAATAACCCTCTGCGCATTTCACTTGAAAATGCAGTCAACACTTTTCTCACACACACAAAATAGGGTTAAGAAGCAATCTTATATATCTATTCAAGTTTGGTAGCGAGATCTAGATCAATGATCAAGATCTAATACTCATGCCTCCAAGGTATTACAATTAATAATTACAATAGGTCATGCATAGGATAAAATATTTAAATGCATAATTAACTCCATAGGAAAATATTAAATGCGTACATAATTTGGCCCAAAAAGCATATACAAGTCGGCCTAAACACTTATCCTCAAAGTTTGAATCAATCCAGACATGTATACAAAAATTGTTCTGCTCGACACTTGACATCTTTGTCACTCAGCACTAAGTATCCTACTCGGCTCGGCATGATGTAACTTGGCAACCTGAATAATGCTCGGCAATGTTGCTTGGCCTTAGATAGTTTTAGCTTGGCCACAGTGATAGCCAACTAAAACTGCCTAAGTAAATGAATAAGTGTTGGTCACTAATCATCAATAGAACTTAGAGATTAACAATCTCCCCCTTTGATATTAGTGGCAAAAACACACTTATCATTTCTTCATTTCATTCCATCAAAATTTTGCCTAAGTATACGAAGTACTCCCCCTAGGAATATACTTGGAATTATACGTACAAAAAGTTACATAGAATACATGCCTTCAAAAAATATACAAATGTACCTGTTCTGTACTGATTTATCATACTGTATCCTTAACAACTTCCCCCTTGTTTTTGTCACTGATTGCAGGTGGGGTTAAGTTATACTTGTCCAAAAAAAATTTATGAAGCTGTAGGGTGGATGCAAATGTAGTGTCCCAACTATCCTTGGCAATCTTCATAACTTCCAATTTTATCTCTAGCTCGACAACTAGACTCACTAAACTTTCTGCAGTTGAGAGATTTGAATTTCTCTGTGAAAATTCTTTTGCAGCTGAAAGTTCCTTCTATATTACCTCCAAGTGAGGCTACAGGCTTGTTTGAATGGTGATCAATCTGGCCCTAATCCGACCATCTTCATCCATAAGCTCGACAATTATTCATTGTGCATTGATCAACGTAGTAGAATGTAAGGAGCTAGAGGTAGCATCCTTACCCAAAGTATTTCCAGTTGAGTTCAAATCTAACTGTAGCTTCTCAACAAGATGTAGATTATCCTTTGTGAAGAATTCAACATCACATAGCTTCCTATACAAAGAATAAAAATTTTCTATAACTTCCTCCAAAATTTCTACAAGAGTAGAAAGTTCAACCTGTTTTGTTGCAATCTCTTCTTAGATTTTCTCCAAAACTTTGCTCTCGAATCTCCTCTTGGACCATTGTAGAAGTTTTTCATTGTTTTCTATGTCATCATTAGTTACCTTCTATACAATGTGAACTAACTGATCAATAATGGGAGCTTGAGGAATTTCATCTTCGAAGTCAAAAGCCTTTGCAAATATATCCTTGATATCATGTAACAGCTACTTTTTCTTCTGTTCTATTTTCATTTCTTCCTGTCTCTTCTTCCTCTTAAGTAATTCCTAAAGAGTCCCTATTTGTTCAAAAGATAATTCATTGGTATCCCATTGTGGAATCACAATTACCTCATCTAATGTGACATCAAGAATTGGTGACTTCTTCCTCATTACTTTCCTCCTCTTCAATTCGGGTGAGCTGATGCTCAGCTGCATCTTATCAACACCTTTTCCTGTGTCAGTATCAATATCCATTGCCTCTTTCAATTCTGTCAAGATTGTCAGGGGATCAGGCATACCTCCAGTTTTAGGACCTGTGGGAGTGGATTATGTAGAGTGTGGTAGATTAAGCAACACTTGCACTGCCTCTTGTTCCTTAGGCTTGTCAACATTATCCTTCATCACTACACCACTATCTAAAACTATTTTTACAACCTCTAAAATAGGTAGATTTTGTGAAGTTACCTCTTGTGAATCTATTTTATTTTTCTCTTCGCCTATCTGATCATTGATTACTTCAAGTTCTTAATCAGTTCTCTCTCCAGATGCAGTGGTCTTTCCTCCTTCAGTCTCAGTTTCCTCAATAGGCGACTCAATATTTGTACCACTTGGCATATCCTGTCCCTCAGCATTCAAATTGTTGGAGTCATCAATTGTGAAGTCAATTGGACTGTCTACAGTCATATCAACAAAATTTAGTGAGTCTAATGCATCTTTATTCTTGTCCTGTTCAGTAGCAATTTGATCTTGCATCATATGTGGCTCAGGGGTGATCTCAACTTCTTTAGCCTTCTGCTCAGATGTTCCTTCATCACATTTCTATTTATTTGGAACTAACAGTCCAAAGATTTCCTTCCAAATCCTAGTACTCTTTTGTACTAATCCTTCAATATCATTTTTCAAAACAGTATAACCTCTGAGGTTAGGAACAAACCTATTCTTATATTCTTCAATGAATTTTTCTCTTTGTTTTGATGTCAACTCAGGTATCACCTTGGCTAATGTACCTTCCCTGATCAGTCTCTTTGTAGTAAGTGAAAATTCCCATTTTCTTGACAGAAACTCATATAATTCATTTGGTACATGGTTTCCTATCTCTATAGGAGTTAACTTAAAAGTACTCATCATATCTAAAAGTGCTTCCTAAACTTTATGCTTGTCTCCAATACTCAGTTTCTCATACTTAATGAATTTAAAAGTAGCTAACCCTGCTGAATTTCTCAAATTGTCACATACCTCATCAAGATTAGCAGGTTTCTTGAATTGTGAAGTGGGTATGTTGCTGGGTTCATCAGTCTCAGTCTTTTCATCATCACTATCTGTCTCCAAGTGCAGTCTCCTCCTTGGTCGCTTTACTAGTTTGCTCAGCTCAGCCTTAGGAGAAAATTTAGTTTTCTTTCCAGAACTACTTTCTCCAAACTTTTTCTTTTCATACACTTTTTTTTGTACTACTGGAGCAGTAATAGTAGATGCTCTAGTCCTCAGATGATTAGCTACAGGAGGTGCAACCTTAGATTTAGCTTTACTTGGCTTGGTTACTTTGACAACTGCTGGTTTCTTACCCTTAGCCTTCTCAATGATCTCCTCAAATGCACTGACTTCCTCTTCTGTAGATATATCTTCTCCTTGTACAGTGGATAGGCCTATAGGTGCATCTTTAGGTTCCTCATCACTACTCAAACCAACCATTTTTTTTCAGATTTTTCACAATCTTTTTCCTTTTTCTCTCCATGGTTCCCTCCTTCAAACTTCTAGAAATTTTTGCTTTTGCTTCATCAAAATTACCAAATCTTTCTGTTGTAGTATCAATTGCCTCAGCTAGGAGTGCAATGATGGCTGTTGATGCTTCATCAATGTTAATTTCATAGGGAAATGGTTCCAATCATGCTACCCTAGGTGTTGCAGCTTGAATATATGTGTGATCCATATCAACTAGAAAACAAATTTCTTCATAGTGCTTCTCCACTAGTGATCTAGGAATCCTAGTCCTTAATCTCATTCTCTTTTTAAATTCCAAAAAATAGTTCCCAATAATACTATTGAAATTACTTCCTAATTTCTCAATGCATTCACTTATCTGAACTGTAATGGGTCTATCCTTTTTCCAAACAATATCTCCCAATGTAGGAAATGTATTCTGAATGTAGAAAATATGCAGACTAGTAAGGAACCAAACTTACATGATGAGCTCTTAGCTTTTCTGATTGATGTTAGGTTCTCAGCTAGTTGTGTTTGTTGTAGCTCGACAAGATCATATGTATGATTCTTCTTAACAATCTTCCATGCCTGGTCAACGACTGTGAAAGGAACACTATCCAGTCGAATCGACTGATAGAAATTATGTGCAATCACTCTTACTCTGAAATCAAGTTCTAAGTATTTAATTGTTGAGATAGTCATACCTCTGTTGTTCCATACATCTCCAGTGTTCACTGTAATTTCCTCTTTGCTGTTATCTCTCATTGTCTGTTTCCCATTAACAACAGGATATCCAGTCACTCGATGAATCATGTTTTTAGTTATCTTGACTGGTCCATTGTCAAACCACATACACATATCATGAACTCGGCTAAGAACGACCTTAATCCATTTGTCTTTGAAACCTTGTGGGAAATCTAGGGCACAAGTTAACCCTTTTTTGGCTAAATGCTTGAATTCTTCCTTTAGAACTCCATCAACACACAATTTGTTGTAGGATTTTCTCAATTCACTATCACCTACTTCACTAATTTTAACCATGTAACAAGATCTAACATCATGGATCATAAGTACCTTTGGTGGAATGGATGAGAGGGCTCCGATCAGATCACTCTGAATTGCATTTTCAGGAACGGCTCAAAAATTAGGAGGTGCACATACATCATTCCGTACTAACTGAACTTGCTCTTGTTCTTCCTCCATACTTTTGGCTAGTGTGGAAGAGCTTGCAGCCATAATATTTGAAATTAGGGTTCAAAAAATGAAGAATAGAGTACCTCGGCAAGTAGCACTTCACAATGTTCACCTTAGGATTGCCGATGACACACTGATGAAATCTTCGATGCTAACTTTGTTAAGATCAATTCTGCAACTTCTTCAATCACTCCACGAGTTCTAAAAATTGCAAGGTAAAATGAAGAATAAGTTGTTCATCCTTTATAGACTCGAAAGGTCAAGGTAGGTAAGCAATAAATGTTCTACCTGTTGAGTTAGTGCAAGCCAGCTGTCCTTGGCTTTCTAACACAACTTGCATGTTAGTCGGCTCACCATACTCTGCCATCATAGGACTTACTCTGCCAATAAACTCGGCACACACTAAAGAACTCGGCCTTAGTGTCCATGACTGGTGCTCGGCACCTTATAGTGCAATTAGCTCTTCTCGACATTTTTTTCTTCAAAATGTGTCCTGGTGCATCTTAACATATGCAAATATGGACTTTGGCAGATTTCATGTTAGGAACTGATGTAAGATAAGAATTTTAAATGCAGTTCCTTAGATACCTCTTTTGATTAGTTGGAGATGGTGTGATCACCTGATCCATTGGATTGGGTGACCTTGGCTGCACTAGCTTCACTGCTGCATGGTTCAGATTTCTTAACCCATGTCTGGTTCATCTATGCTCTAATCTACTCAATAGTAGGAGCAGGTACCCTAGTCTTACAATCTTTCCTTGTATGACCAATTTTCAAACAACTAGGACAAACTAGGCTTCCATTCATCCAACTCTTAGATTTTCCTCTGAAATTTGTCCTTATGCAGTTTTCTTGAACATGTCCATACTCACCACAGTAATAAAAACTATGCCATGTGTTGTAATCCCAATTGTAAGTATTGCCTTTTCTTGGTGATTTCTCTTGTGCCTTTGATGTCCATTGTTGTTTACCTTTAGATCTGCAATCTTGTGCTCTATGACCATATTTTTGATTGTTATAAAAATTACCATTAAATCTAGGTGTAGAAGGTGCATTGCTTGCCTTTGTCTTACATTCACATGCTTGATGTCCAAACTTATTACAGTTAAAGAAATAACCATTAAAGTTAGTTTTAGGATTGGAATTACCATTCTTGCTTTGGAAAATGTTTGTTGTATGACCTGGTTTCCCACAGTGGTGGAAAACAGGTTTGTTGTTTCTTGGTTTTGCATTCCTCCTTTCACCTGTCTTAGATGATTCTCCTTCTTCAGTGGTTGTATGTTGTTCAGTTTGACCTAATCCAGAAGAATCTTTAGGTCTTCTTGATGCTTCCACTAGTTGTTCAAAGTAGCTCAAAGCTGCATTGGGATCATTCACTCTGTTGTTAAGTTCTTTCTTAGATCTTAATTCATCTTTCAATTGACTTTTCTCAGATCTAATATTTACAATCTCCATGTCTTTCCTACTAATCTCCCGATTCACAAGTAGTAGTTGATTTGCCATTTCAACTTGATTGACTATCATTATTTGTACATCATGTGTTCTTTCATCAAGTTTGATAGTCATCACTCTTTTGTCTTCTTCTTCCATAGCCTTGTCATCTTCGACTTTCTTTTTCTGTTCAAAAACTTCACACATTCTTATTGATTGAGATTCTTGTTCCTTTTTCAAGTTTCGGACTTCTTCACATAGTGCATTGTTCTTTTCCAGTAGATCTACTATTGTTGCATCACTCTCAGTAGAATCTCCATTCTGAAATAAATTTGTGGTGTCCTCTTCGTGATAATAAGTGTCATTCATTTTTTTGGCCAAATATTTCCTTGCTGTCAAGGACTTCTTTAATTCCTGTCTTGCTGTCTCAAGCTGTTGTAGTGCTAGCTGAATATCAATCTTTTGATTCTCAATGACTTTACCCATCTTTTAGATCTCCATCTCAAGATCTGTATTCTCAAGATGATTATAACTTTCTAGAGAACTTAGCTCTGATACCAATTGTTGGAAATACAATAATGGGAAAGCAAGATACTGAGAGGGGGGGGTTGAATCAGATCTTCAAATTTAAACACTTAAAACAAACTAATCCACATTTATACATATATGAATCTAATGTAACATCAAATAGCATACACAGAATGAAATAAATAGCTCATAACACAAGAACTTGGTAACCCAGAAACCCAAATAGGTAAAACTGGGGTGGGGATGACACCCACAAAATTATTCACTACTGCAGCAATAAATTATGCCTATTAGGGCTACAAAAGCTGATTAAAAAATGCAATCTACCTTGTTAAAGGTCTTCCCGGTGAAGAGCTAAAGATCATTACAATCTAACCTATGAAAAGATTTCAACTTACAATAAAGTAAGCACCCTATTAGGAGATTTATAAAGGTCTGCTAGAACCACTCTATTAAGAGATTTCACCTGATACAATGATTAGAATGTTTCAAGTAATGATCCTTCGTTATGCACTCAGATGCTAATGACAGATCTCCTCTTTCTAGTACCTTCTGTGATCTCACAATCTGATATGTCTTTACTCTACTGTTCACTATTCTGTCACTCTGCTTGATCCATGCTTCTTAAAAAAATAACCCTCTATGCATTTCACTTGAAAATGCAGTCAACACTTTTCTCACACACACAAAATAGGGTTAACAAGCAATCTTATATATCTATTCAATTCTGGTAGCAAGATCTATATCAATGATCAAGATCTAATACTCATGCCTCCAAGGTATTACAATTAATAATTACAATAGGTTAGGCATAGGATAAAATATTTAAATGAATAATTAACTTCGTAGGAAAATATTAAATGCATACATAAGTCGGCCCAAAAAGCTTATACAAGTCGGCCTGAACACTTATCCTTAAAGTTTGAATCAATCCAGACATGTATACAAAAACTATTCTGCTCAGCACTTGACATCTCTGTCGCTCGACACTAAGTATCCTACTCGGCTTGGCATGATGTAACTCGGCAACCTAAATACTGCTCGGCAATGTTGCTTGGCCTTGGATAGTTTTAGCTTGGCCACAGTGATAGCCAACTAAAACTACCTAAGTAAATGAGTAAGTGTTGGTCACTAATCATCAACAGAACTTAGAGATTAACACAATGAAGGGTTCTTGCTAAATAAATTCAATAACATAAAAAATAATTTCAATGAAGAGGTTACTGAGCTCAATACAATATTTCAGAGGGCTATACACAAGCTCTTTCAAAAAATCAAGTTAGATGAGAAGGTATGTTTGGCTACATACCTAAATGCTTTTGATTCAATAAAGGGTTATGCACTTAGAGATAAAAACCCTAGAAGTCTCACACATGCATACAAAATAGCAGTGAACATAGAAATGAACAGAAGGGTATCAGGGAAAATGGGTAGAAGAGATGATGCTCTCTTTAGTAGGAGAAAAGAACCTGAGTATAAAGAGTACAAAGCTCCACAGAATAGCAGACCATCCTATAATAATAACTATAACCCACAAAATAGGATGCAGAATTAACCTTATGGTACACAGTTCAAGGATGGAAAGCCTATTGCTCCACCTAGAAAAGATAAACTAGAAAATAGGACCCCTGACCCACTACATAAAAATGTTGTGAATAGGTGTAATAATACTTACTAGTGTGAGGTTTGTCAAGCCCCACACAACCCTAATTTTGTATTGTAGCCTTAGACATCATTTCTAATGAAGAGAAAGAATGTGAAGAAGATGAGATATGTGATCACAATAGATGTGATATGACTAATTCATATGCATGTTCTAATGTAGATTCAGAAGAAGAAAGTGAGAACCATGACATGTATGGTTCACAAGGAAGAATAGAGGTGTATCACCAACAAGTCCTATCTGACAATGATGAAGAGGAAGTTGATGATATAAGATTTTATGCATAGAATAGTCAAAGCTCTACTACCATAAGGAAACCCTCTGAGGAAGAAAATGCTAGAATCACTGTTGATCTAGTGAGTAAAGCAAGAAATAACTACCACCTAAGAAATAGAGTTGTGGGTAATGTTGGTAGTCAGCCATCAGACATCTTCATTAAAGAAAACAAGACAGATGCCAAATATGTACCAAAAAGAGATGGACCTGGGGGAAATGTAAACAAACTTAAGGTCAAAATAGTGAACAAAGCTAGTAATCCAAAAAATGTACATGTACAAAAAGCTAAAGTTCCAGAGGCGAGTTCTTCCTCTGCCAGAGTTGAAAATAAGAAATCCAAGAAGGAAGAGCCCACTTTGAACATTAAAATAGAGGAAAGCAATATTATTGTAGAAAAACCTAAAACCTCTGATGTGAAATATACTCCAGTGGATATGGGCTTGTGTTTATCTCAGATGACTGTGAAGGTCCCATTCCTAGAAATGATGACGATAAAAGAACACAAAGAAAAGGTCCTTTCAGTGTTAAATAGTGTATCACCAGTAAAACCTCAAAAAATAGAACATATTGAAAAGAAATTCAACAATAAGGGAAAGGTGCCCAAGGGGATGATTTTTGAGATCCCTTAGATTTACCTAAACACAAATACTTCTATAGGGGTTGTTGACCCCTTTTTCTTAACATTGTTAATAAATGGTAAGATGTTAAAAAATTTCTTGATTGACTCAGGAGCATCTAATATAGTCATGCCTGCAGAAATCATGAGATCCATTGGATTGCAAGTAGATACTCCTCATGGGAGGTGTCAAGCAATGGATTTCAAGAGAAATCCCTATTTTTGGAACCATTGAAGCCTTACCTTACAAATTAGCTATATTCCCTGATACACTATTGACTATGAGTGTACTAGTGGTTGATATCCCACCACATTATGACATGTTGCTATCTAGAAAATGGAGTGCTTCAATGGGGGGAATTATTCAATGTGATTTGTCTTATGCCACTTTCAATATAGCTAGGAATAATGTAAAGGTGTATAGAGAAGGTAGAACACCTCATATGATAGAGTTGCATGAAGATACAAATATTAATCACTGTGTTGATATTGATATGGAAAATTTCAGAATCAAAAGGAGTGCTCACCAATGTAAAACTGTTGATCCTTTAGTGAAGGAGTTGACTACACAGAGTGATGGTTTATGGAAAATTTATTTTGATGGAGCATGTTCTAAAGAAGGATCAGGAGTTGGAATCTTACTTATCTCTCCATCAGGTACTACATTCAAATATTCTTTCATGTTATCATTCCAGTGTACAAACAATACATCAAAATATGAGGCTTTGTTTTTAGGGCTAGAAATTACTGCTAAACATGGTATAAAGTGTTTAAAATTTTATGGTGACTCAGAGTTAGTAGTATGCCAAGTAAGGTCCAAATATGCTATGAAGAATGATAGATTAAAGATGTATAGACATGCTATTTGGGACCAAATTCAATTTTTTATGCCTTCAATATAAATTGGATAGAAAGGTCTAAAAACATTATGGTAGATTTCTTAGCTAATGTTGCTTTGAAAACTGATGATTTGACCTTAAATAGGGTATCAATAGTCAAGGTTAAGCCAAGACCAGTTGTCCCTGACAATATTTACAACTGGAAAGTATTTGAAGATGACCAAGATATCCTTAGATTTCTTCAATGCTTAGACCATTATGAAGACCAACACATAGAATACAATAATTTACTTGAGGTCATTGATGGTAAGGACTGTGTATTGGGGGATGAGGTTGTTCAACTAAGTTCTAACCAAATTCCTAAGGGATTGGTAGAACTAGAGGCATTTTTTAGTGATCAGAGTGAACATACATCAAGAATAAGCAATGCCAAGATTGAGGATTTAGAGGAGATAAATTTAGGATAAGAGACCACTCCTCAGATAGTTTATATTGGAAAAGGATTGGATTCCCATGTCAGAACCAATTTGATAAAATTATTGAGAAAACATAAGCATGTATTTGCATGGTCATATGAAGATTTAAAAGCTTATAGGGAAGACCTTTTTTAGCATGAAATCCCACTCAAAACAGATGTAAAACCATTTAGGAAAAAATAGAGACCCATTAATCCACTATTGGCTCCCAAGATGCAACATGAGTTGATGAAATTAAAAGATGCAGGAATTATCCAGCCTATTAGACATTCAACTTGGGCTTCAAATCTAGTACCAGTGAGAAAAAAATGGTGATATAAGACTATGTGTTGATTTCAAAAATTTGAACATTGCATCCTTGAAAGACAATTATTCTCTATCAAAAATGGAAGAAATGTTGCATAAGGTTATTATTTGTGAGCTATTATCAATTATGGACGTCTTTTTAGGATACAACCAGGTACTTGTAAAAGAGTCAAAACAATTTAATACTGCATTTACTACTCCATGGGGAACTTATGTATATGTAAGAATGCCATTTGGACTAATAAATGCAGGAGCAACTTTTCAGAGAGCCATGGATGTAGCATTCAAGGAGTTTACTGATCTATTCATGATTATATACCAAGATGATTTGACTGCATTTTCTAAGAAAGAAGGGGATCATTGTCAACATCTAGAAAAAAATTTCAACAAGGCCTTAGAATATGGTGTTTCACTAAATCCTAGAAAGTGTCAATTTGCAGTCACAGAGGGAAAGCTATTGGAACATTTAGTGTCCAAAAATGGAGTAAGGATAGACCCTAAGAGAATATAAGCTATTCAAAAGGTCACTGCTCCAAGGAATATAAAAAGTGTGCAATCTTTCCTAGGAAAGATCAATTTTGTCAGAAGATTCACTGCAAATTTTGCTGAAATTGTCAAGCCAATTATCAAGTTATTGAAGAAAGATGCAAAGTTCCAATGGAATGAAGAAGCTTAGTTGGATTTTGAAAAGATTAAGAAAGCAGTACAAGAGGCCCCTATTCTAAAATCTCCTAATTATAGTAAGCCCTTTTATTTATTCGCATTTGCATCTTTTCATACTATTGTTGATGTTCTATTATAGAAAGATTAGGAGGGATTTGAACATCCATTTGCATTCTTTAGAAAATCTCTCCAAGCTGCAAAACTAAACTATGAAATAATGGAGAAGCAGGCTTATGCTTTGGTAAAAGTTGTTAAATCATTTAGGCCCTACCTAGTTTGTGCCAAAGTACTTGCATATGTCCCTCATTCAGCAGTAAAGGACATTGTTACCCAATCAGAAGTGACTGGTAAGAGATGTAAATGGATTAATAGAATTCAAGAGTTTGACTTAGAGATCCATTTTACTAAATTGTTTAGAGGATAAGGTCTAGAAAAGATTATGACAAAAGAAAATCTAGACTTGGTGTAAGTGAATAATATAGTGATACAAGATTCAACAATAACAAGCATTGAAAGAGAGCCCTTCTATGTTGATATCGTGTATTATCTTAAGAATGGGAAGTGTCCTAAAGTTATGTTAGAAAATCAAAAGAGGAATCTCAGATTACAAGATCAAAATTACACCCTAGTTTAGGGATATTTGTATTGGAAAGACATAAATGGTGTACTATTATTGTGTTTAGATAAGAGCCAAGCTGAGAAAGTACTAGTTGAAATACATGCTAGATTATGTGGAGGGCATTTTTCTGCTAAGACTAGTGCCCATAAGATTTTGAGGGCTAGATATTACTGGCCTAGTATATTCAAGGATACTCATGCATTTGTCAAAAAATGTGAGCCTTGCCAGAGGTTCTCAAATAAGTTAAAGTTCTCTGGTGCCCTATTGTTTAACCCTCTGAGTGGTAAAGCACCATTTGCAATGTGGAGTATTGATTTTATTCGAGAGTTTTTAGAGAAATCTAGTGGAGGACACAGTTGGATACTTGTTTCTACTAACTATTTTACAAAATTGATTGAAGCCATTCGTACTAAAAAAACAACTAGAAAAATGGTTACTAATTTTTTAATGGAGAACATTTTAACTATATTTGGTTTCCCTGCCAAGCTAGTGATGGATAATTCTATGTGTTTTAGATCAGATGAAATAAAGGATTTTTGCAATGAATATGGGATCATAATTTCTTACTCATCCCCATATTATCCTCAAGAAAATGGCCAAGAAGAATCTAGTAGTAAAAGCATTATGAAGATTTTAAAGAAGACCTTGGAAAGAATAAAAGGTGCTAGCACACAAAGTTAAAACTAGCTCTATGGGATGATAGAATAACAGTAAAGAAAGCCATAGGTAAAATCAACTTTTGAACTTGTATATGGTTTAGAGTCTAGAATGCCTATGAATAATTTGTTACCAGTATACAAGTTTATTCAAGAAGAAGAGATATAAATGTCTGACCCAATGAAAAATAGAATAATGCAATTAGAAGATCTTGATGAAATTAGGAGAGAAGGGCAGAAAGAGAACATAAAATTACAACAGAAAATGAATTATCTTTTTGATGAGAGAGAAGGTGGTAGAAAATTTATACCTGGTGCTCTAGTACTCCAATGGAATGTGAGAGTAGAAGATAAAGGGAAGCATAAGAAGTTTGAATCCTTATGGCTTGGTCCCTTTATTGTTTCTCAGAGTTTTGGAAAATATTCGTATATTTTGAAGAACATGGATGAAGAAGAATTTGAGTTGCAAGTGCATGGGCAGTTCTTGAAGCCTTTCTTCAATTGAAAGATAAAAGTATCATGCACAGTAAATTTTGGTAAATATATGTATATAAATAAGTTTCTTTCTATTGTGTGCTTCCTTTCTGCAGTAGGTTAGTAAGCATTTTTTGCATGGTCTGCAACCAGAGATTTGTGGTTCTTGCATTAAACTTGCATTTAGGCATCCTCAGATAGAGCCACCATTGGTTGTTTTTCCAGTTTTGTAGTCTGGCAAAAATTTTCTGAAGTTCTCAGTCATTTCCATGCTTAAGAGTTGAAAATCTTGTTGTCAAAATACTTCCTCAAATAATGATCTTCAGAGTCAAAATCAAGAAAGAGTGCAAAACCCCTAAACCCTAGGTAAAATTCCATCCATACAAGAGAAAACCCTAGTTCATTGAAATCCCTTATAATTTTTCGTTACTTTTTCAAGAAACCCGGTGACTTAAGTCATGTGTTTTATTTTATATCATTTTCACTTAAGTCGGGAAGTCTCTTTGTAATATGAGAATATTCTTTTTCTTATCAAGACTTGGCAATTTTCTTATAGTTGGGTTGTCTCTTTGAAAAAAAAATATTCTTCCAATCTTTTTGAGATTGCATGCAAAGCATAGATGCAGATCTTGATCCTACGGTGGGTGGAGAATCTCTTTTGAAAATCAGAGTTAAAGAATTTCTTCAACGACTTCGAGATTGCTCAGCCGTGTTGTCTTGAAACGTAATCAAAGTTACAAAGTTGGTTTAAAGGTTAAGTTAAAAATATCATACATTCGCGTTATCACGAAGAGAAATTTAGTTAAGTAACAAGATCTAAGAATTAGCGATAGTTGTTGATCTAAAGTGAAATCTTGCGGTGGTCGCAAAGTCTGCATGAAAATTCTTGAGTTAAGAAAAGTATATGCGACTTTGAGATTTCTCGGTTGTGGTGTCTCGTAAAGAAACTGAGGTTAAGAAGGTTGTTAAAATCCTTTAAGTCATGAGATCTCTTTTGAAATCCATGGTTAAGTTAAAGCTAAAGAGATTTAGTGACTGTCATCAGATTAAAGTGAAATCCTGTGGCCAGCGTTAAATCGGGAAGAAAACAATGAGTTAATAAAATCTAAAGGTGACACCAAGATTCATTGGGTCACGATGTCATGATAAGAACCATGGTTGAAGGAGAGTTCAGTTAAAGTTTAAGCTAGTTTTTTAGCGAAGATCTGAGCCATGAAAAGAAAAGATCCTGTGGATGGCGTGTAATCATTATAGAAAGTCAAAGGGTCAAAAAAGTTACAGAAATTCAGTGATGATAAATATAGATTGAGACACATGGCTGGTCATTGGAAGACATGGGTTAGTCATGTAGTCTCCAAGTGAACCTAAAATAAATTTTTTCCTTTCACGACATAGAGACTGCTTGAGTTGTGAAGTCGCGAAGCAAACTACAGTCAAGTTAAAAGCAAACAAGATTATGTGTGAGCTGTTAGATTAGAAGTAAGATCTACAATAGTCATGAAGTCTCCGTTGAAAATAAGAAAGTACAAAAAGTATATGAGATTACGTGCAGGCCTTCAAATTTAAAGATGGTCGTGTGATAGTTGCACAATCTCGAAATAAACTCAAGGTAAAGGAAATCTTAAATTGACAAAGAGATTGCTCAATCGCGTAGTCTCTAAAGGAAATCCGAGGTATAAAATGAGTAAGTAAAGCTATGGTCATGCAGTCTTGAAGAGAATAAGAGTTAAGTGATTTCACATCGTGATTGAGAGATATTGTTGATTTGAAGGATGATCAGATGGTTGTCATTGTCTCAATGAAAAACTAAAGTTAAGGTTAACTCTGCACGACAACGAGATCACACAGTCTCTTTATCGCTAAAGAAGACCATGGTGAGATCAAGGTAATACGTAAGGTTTTCTCTGCGCCATGTTAATAGTTGATAGCCAATGAGAATGAAGGAGTTATGACAATGTGTTTCAAAATATTGTTGAGCTGTTCTCAAGGAGCCAATAAGATCAAATATGGATCTCGTTTCAAATTAAATAAGGTTTTCAATGAAAAATCATCATTCAAAATTGATCATCTGTCAGTTTTAAATGCCATGACTGGGAGCTAGAATTCATTTCACAGCATGTAGGAGTAAAGACAGAAAATATTGAATTGCAAATCCATGAATGAGATTGGTGCATTTATAGGCATTACCGTTATCATTACATCTTACCAAGTTTTCAGAATCCAGAGCTCATTATTCACATCAGTGATCTGCATTTTCAGAGAGAACAGAGAAATTAAGGTCTATAGAGAAATAAGTGAAGATTTTAGTTCAGAATACCCTGGAACTGAGGTAATTCCAAAGTGTGATTTTCAGTGCTTGAGGTTGAAGATTTGAGTTGATTCACAGTCAAAAGTGAGGGTTTGTAGAAGATTTGTTCAATATTGGAAAAAGAAAAGGAAAGTTGATTAGTGAAAAATTAAACCAGGAATCATGAGCAGAGCAGTAAGTGTTTCTTCTACTAGTGGGGTGAACAGGGATGATGATAATGTGAAAGGAAAAATAAATTATTCAGAGGAGTTCATCCAGTTGCTCCCGAGTTCCAATCGAGGTAAGAAAGTAAATGATGAGTATTTAGGGGATAACTATGCATTCATAAGAGATGCCAAGACACTAGAATGTTTTGGTTACCATTTATTTATTTATTCTTATAAGAACAGTAATGGGCCTATGCCAATTTCAAGCCCCTAGACAAGTGGACTAGCCAAATTAGTTGTTCATGATGTTTTCATTGATATAGATTTGATTTTAGAATTGGCTAGTAGATATGATACTATGTCCAAGTCCATCAAGAAGAATGATGGCACTATCTTGGTAACCCTCGATCGAGATTCTTTCATGAAAGATTTTTACATTTACAACCCCTATTCCACTGAAATCAAATTAAAAGCCCTAGCTCCCAAGTATATCAAAGAGGCTCCTATTGTAGCCAAATTGATCCAAGCCCATACACCAAGGGGAACCATAAATTATATTGCCCCTATTCAAAATGATCCATCTCCATATTTCTACAAGGACCTAGCTTTCTACATGAAGTATATATCCTATGCCCTATGTAGAGTCTTAGGTGTAGATAGTGGGAGAGAGAGGGTATCATCAGACATGTTGATGATAATCCTAGAATTGTAGATCCCCTATGTGAGTACAGATTATGACTACATATAGTTTGTGATTGATAAAATGCATCATGGATTCCTAGATATCCATAACAAGGTAGGAAGCCCTAAGTTCCTAGAGTACTCTATGTTGATGCACCTCATTATGTTTTGTAATTTCCCTATTATGGACCAATCCAATTTACAACTCAGGAGGTTCTACCATGGAAAAAATAACCTGTGCAATTATGGTTTAGGGTATGGAACTACACTTCCAGGGAGAAAGAATTTTGTGCTTTTGAGAATTGGTTAGTTTACCCATTGTTAAGAAATTTGGGAGTAGACATGGCTAGACTTCTAGTAAAAGTGCTACAATTGTTGAGACCTTGTCAATTTTTTGACAAGTGGAATGGTGATCACAATTGGGGTGACTTATATTGTCACCATAATTTCACATTGATAAGAGTATGGATTTTCACAACCACCACATATCCTTCCCTATAGAGTGCCACAAAGAATTGCAATGATGAAGTTTTTGTGGCGATGAAGCATTACAAGCCCTCCAGGCCTATGATCCAGAATCTGAGTGTTTAACTCTTGATGAAGCCATGCAACTTGTAAAGTCTAGTGGCATGCTCCTAGTAGAGGGATGTGACTTGGCCTCATCATTTATTATAGATCCAACCAGGAGGCAGCCCGATGTCAAGTTTTCTACTTAGACCCAAATAAGAGAAATGATAAAAGGGTGTGGTTATGACTCTAAGTCTCAAGCCCTTGCAATGTGGTCTCTTGCTCCTAAGAACCAAAAGCCATCACTTATAAATGTTCAGGAGAAGATGGAAGGAGATAAGATAATTTGGTAAGTACATAACACAGGAGACCTTGAAATATCTTAGGCATTAATACATTTTTCTCCCTTGAATGAGGCAAAGACAGTACAAATGTCTAATAGATATCATAAATTATTTGATGAATCAAGTTTGATTGCTAAGTACATGGAGTTAGGTCTAATGAAGATCAATGCATTGGAAAAGATAATTGTAGACCTCACTTAGAAATTGCAAGATATGCCTGAAGTTTCCCTTGCAGTACACAAAGAAGGAAAATATGCTGAAATTCAAATAGAGGAAACAAAGTATGCTGCAACAAAAATAGAGTAGGGGATTAGTGAGCATAATAATGTTGTTTTAGGAGCACTAATGGAAATTTTGCAGCATAGAATAGATATATTAAAAGAAAAGGTGGATATAGTATATGGAGCCTATGGTAAATTTCCAGGCCTACAAGTGGAAGTCAATAATTTTGTATCAATTTTGAACCCTTATTATGCAACATGGTCAGTGAGAACTGGGTTATTTGAGAGGTTGGCATCTTTGAAACCATTGAGATTAGATTTACTAGAGATATTAACCCAGGTTGGGGAGGAGATAGAACAAATAGGGGTAGCCTTGTCCTTTTTCAAGGGAAAGAAAAATCAGATTGAGGCAAGAAAAAATATGTTTGGGCGTGATTACAATAGATTTGTGCCATCAATAAGGTTAGAAGATAATCAAATCAAGCCACTAGGGGTATGGAGCTCAGATTTTGATATTGTACTACCTAATAAAGAGGTGTATGTTTCTAACAAAGGAGAATTAGATATGGAAAGATATAACAAGATCCTATATGAAGCCTTTAAGGCTGAATTTTTTTTTAATAAATTCATTACAGATGTCAAGAGCATTACAGATGCAAGGTGGGAGAGACATAAGACCCAAATGGAGAACAGTCAGAGCTTTGAATGGCCAAAGGAAGATGATGTCACAACATTGTATGTATTAACAAAGCCCAAGAAGAAAAATATTGTCACTATTGACCTGGATGTTATTGATGAAGAATAGGAGGACACTTGGCACTTGCACTTTGAGCACATGAAGCTTAGTCATATAGTGTAAATTAGCCTGTAACAATGGTCACTAGATCTCGCTACAAATATCAGAGGCTATCCTAAACACATACAGACAAAGGTGCCAGTAATTAAAAGAAGAGAAAGATCAAATCAGATTTCATTCTTCATTTTTGTCCATCCACTGCTTGGTCTTTTCTTTTCTTTTGTATTTTCTTTATTTTTAGGGTGAGGTCTTAAATCATCTGAAGTTTGTTGCATGCTTACTTCTTAAGGATTCCAAGATGATTTTATCCTATAAATAGAACATATTATAAATTTTTGAAAGATGATGGAATATAATTACAAGGTAGACTACTATAATTTTGTCTGAGCCTCTGTACTATTTGGTCTATTGAATATATTTTGAAGTAGTTAGAAATTAATAAAATACATTGCAATCTCTATTTTATATCTTTTGTTGTCTCTTTTATCTTTGTTCAAGATTTTATGTGTTTATTTGTAAGGCATTTAAATACATCCACTGCAAGGTAGTTGTGCAATCATTTGTGAAGTCCTTCAAGGAAGGAATAATTCTTTCAGGTGATCCCAGGAAGCTGAATATTGATATTAAGATCTGATAATAAAGTTATAGGAGTGAGTGGATAGTTTTTAAGGCATTCTATCTAGGTTGCATATATTTTCATTAGTCACCTAATTGTGGATTCTGCATTCAAGATTGACTCTATTGCCCATAGGATTAGGCACTGGTTTATGGTTTTTTTAGTAATTGTTCATCATCCAATTTTTAAGAACAATCAATCAAATTACATTGCATTCATAAGAAAGCATACATTTACAATTAATTGTATTCACAGAGTATACAATTCCGTTTGTTGATTCGTTCAAGAGAGAATCAAATAGGTTGCCCCTCCTAAGTTCAGAGAACTATAAAAGGAAGAAGGATGAGAATCCTTATCACATTACTATTTTATATTGTCAAGATAATAGTTTGGCTTATTAAGCTCTATGTCAGGTTAATCACAGTCATCTGCATATTTTTTATTTGTTGGTTTTTAGAAGACATTCAACAAACTAGTAAGAAGACCTAATCCACTATAACTAATACTGCAAGTCAGTAATCTTTCAAAGGTAATACCTTCTTGATTCTGTGGATCTCAAAAAAAGGAGGACATTATCCAATCCTCATCAATTAGGATTTTCTTGCATGTAATAAATTGGAAATATACAAGAGCAAGCATTTATACTATTTTGAAAAGATACTTGCAAGAAAAATCCCTAACAGCCTGGACACACTGCTAATGTTTGAAGAAGGAGAAAAGGTAAGGTACCAAGTACACCTAAATTTGATGGTTATTGCTTTAGATATAATAGGTATTGACATTAAGATTTTGATTGAAGAACCAAATTTACTAAAAACACAAGGAAACCTAAGTTTAATGGTTACTGAAAGAATTGCAACAAGTATGGTCACAAGACTGAAGAGTGTAGAACAAATAAAATAAATTATAAGTGGATGCCTAACTGAGAGAATGCAAATACTAACTGAGAAGATACATCTATACCATGAGATTATAATACAAGGATTTCATATTTATCTCATGGAAGATATGGACACATTGCTGCAAATTGCACATTGATGCATGAAAGGAATAACAAAAGATCATGGAGGAGCCCTGGGATGACATGTTTCCACTGTCATAGGGTAGGACACCTATCAAGAAATTGCAGATACCAAGGAGATGCACCAACCAAAGATGAATCTACAAAGAGTGCACCATCTATTGTTGAAGAAATTAGAGAACAAATGAACAAAACATGGAAGAGAAAGACTCAAGAAGATGGAACATCATTTGGAACCATAGACAATACCATCTCTACCGAGGCTAGTGCAACAAGCTCCACCTAAATGGTGAGAGGTATGTAGGAGTTGTATGCTTATTATAAATCTTACTTTAGTTCCTAAACATTAGAGTTAAGATCCATATCAACATATCGAGATGCATTTGGATAAGTTGTAAAATTTTGGTTGAACATTGTAATGTATGGTTATTTTGTTTATTCAGTTAAGAAAAGTAACTATAAAGGTATAAGGGACTCATCAAACACATTTAATGCAAATAATTAAAGCCATTGGAAACCCTAATTGTGGAAAATCTATAAATAGGTCAATTTGTGATTCATTTGAACCTAACATTTTCAAAGAGAATTTGAGCACACTGCAGAGTGATCATTCCTTCGAGCAATCAAGGCAATTTTGAGGTATTTCTGAATGTTTATAAGAGCATTGTGAGACATTTTTTTTATAATTGATAGATATAGAGTTGTGTTTGGGAAGTCATGTTTTATTAAGCATTCCCTAGTTTGTTCAAACATTACATTTAGAGGTAATCATGACACCAAGGATGAAGAGACTAGTAATAATAAAGAATTTGGAACTGGTGAACCCTAAGTACAAGTTTCCCCCAGCTATAGTCATAGAAATAGATATGACAAGAGCATTATCTTCAATCCTGCTGTGAGTACTTTTGATTGAAGATGTCCACCCTTTTCTTCATTGCAAGATCAATTTTTTCTATGAAGCAGAGATTGACACTTCATTCAATAAGGTGTGTGTAAATGGAAAAGTTAAGGATGAGCATACACATCTAGAAACAAAAATTTTAATTCATGCAATAGATTTACCAAGGGTATTCAAGCCAAAATTTGTAAGGATGTTATTCAGCTGAGTACATGACCAGTTTATGTGGTTGGTTGAACCTATTAAGATAAGGAAGGATGTTTTGCACATCATGACCGTAATCCCTATTGGAGACAGACCCAAGGCCATAAATAAAATTGACAAGGGTAAGCTCATAGAGCTAACCAAGGCGCAATTAGATGGATAAATGCAATCAATCTACTGTTGAGCTAACCAATCTACTGTTGAGTATCCCGAGTTAGGGTATAAATGCAATATCATATCTTACCGAGTATTTCACTCATCCTGAGTGGACAATGTACCATGTGGAGTAGTAGACCTATCCTTTAAGATAGTGATGAAAGGAATTCAGATAGATCTTGGTGAATTTTTGTTAAAGCAAATAGATGACAACATGAATACAATCAGAAAGGAGAAGACCAACACTTTGAAATTAGGTTCATTATTGGTATGTATTTTCTTTTACTATTAGAATTCATTTCCCTTTATTGGAGATATAGTAGGAAAACTAATACGCCAGTTATCTATCAAATAGATTAATGTATACAAAGTCTAGGAGACAAATTTGATGCAATTATGTGTGATTACTCTTTGAAATTTTAAGCAAGAATGCATAACAGATACAAAGTTCCACCTCACCTAATTGCTAAATATAAGGATAATATATGTTTTGAGGTAGATACTGATGTTTGTATTATCAAGGTTGTTGAGCCTAGAGTTGAATGGATTCAACCGATGGGATATGAGATGGACATTGATATTGGTTTGAAATAGATAGAAGCATTATTAGCTAAACTAATTGATCCTAATGAAAAGAGGTATGGCACTTATGAAGAAGTGAAAGATAAAATAAAGCAAGGCATAATGATGCCTAGGGTAATCAAGAAAAAAAGCAAGATGATTGATGATTTATCAAAAAATCTTGGAGTTGATGATACATTGGTTAACGACACTGAAAATGAACAAGATGTTAGGGATTTTTCTTGTTGAACCTCAAAATGCTTGAATTTTTGTTTTAACTCTATGACTCCCAATATTGAAATAACTGATTCAAGCAAGAGAAATACCTAATTGATCACGGTTTTGATAATATCTAGGGAAACTATTACCTCCTCCTTCTTTTTTGAGATCCACTAACTCAAGTAGGTATTACCTTTAAATGATTACTAATCTTACAGTACTTTTAAGTGGATTATATCTTCTTACTAATTTGTTGAATGCATTTTATTGTACCAATAAGTAAATAACTATGAAAATGACTATGAATAATCTGATACAGAGCTTAATAAGCCAAACTAGTATTTTGACAATAGAAAATAGTAATGCAATAAGGATTCTCATCCTTCTTCCTTTTATAGTTCTTATGAACTTAGGAGGGATAACCTATTTGATTCTCTCTTGAAGGAATCATCAGACTTGAATTGTGTACTCTATGAGTACAATTGCTTATGAATGTATGCTCTTTATAAGTGTAATGTATTTGAATGTTTATTCTTAAATGCTGGATGATTGAACAATAACTTGCAAAACTATACTACAGTGCCTGATCCTATGCGCTATAGAGTCAAGATTGAATGCAAATCCATAATTAGGTAACTAATGAAAATAATTGCAACCTAGATAGCATGCCTTACAAACTATCCATTCACTCATATATCTTTGTTCATCAGATCTTAAACATCAATATCCAGCTTCCAGGAATCATGTGAAAGAATTATTCCTTCCTTGAAGGGCCTCACAAATGATTGCACAACTACCTTGTAGTTGATGTATTTAGATGTCATACAAATAAACACATAAAATATTGAATAGAAATAAAAGAGACAACACAAGATATAAAATAGAGATTGCAATGTATTTTATTAATGTCTAACTACTTCAAAATACATACAATAGACAAAAAGTACAGAGGCTCAGACAAAATTATAGTAGTCTGCCCTGTAAGTCTATTTCATCATCCTTCAAAATGTTACAATAAGCTCTATTTATAGGATAAAACCATCTTGGAATCCTTAAGAAGTAAGGATTCTACAAGCTTCAGATGGTTTTAAGACCTAACCCTAAAATACAGAAAGGAAAAAAGATAGGAAAGAACCAAGTGGTGGATGGACAAAAATGAAGAATTAGATCTGATTTGTTCTTTGTCTTCTTGTGATCTTTGGCGCCTTTTTCTGTATATGTTCATGATAGCATATGATATTTTCAATGAGACCTAGTGACCGCCAATACAGGATAATTTACACTATTCTTCATGATAGCTAACCTTCCTATGCTCAAAGAGAAGGTGCCATGTGTCCTCCTATTATTCATCCATGATGTCCAAGTCAACAGTGATAGGCTTTTTCTTCTTAGGCTTTGTTAATATGTCCCATGCTATAACATCTTCTTCTTTTGTCCATTCAAAGCTTTGTATATTCTCCAACTGGGTCTTTTGTCTCTCCCACCTAGCATCAGTAATACTCTTGACATATGTGATGAACTTATTAAAATATATTTATTCTTTAAATGCTTCATCCATAATCTTATTATATCTTTCCATTTCTGGTTCTCCCTTGTCAGAAACATATACCTCTTTATTAGGTAGCACAGTGTCAAATTATGAGCCCCATACTCCTAGTGTCTTGATCTGATTGTGCTCTGATCTGATTGGAGGCACAAATCTATTATAGCTATGCCCAAACATGTTTAACCTTGCCTCTATTCGATTAGCCTTTACATTGAAAAAGGAAAAGGTGGCTCCTATCTGCTCTATTTAAACCCCAACTTGGGTTACTACCTCTGGTAGGTCTGGCCTATGTGGTTGCAAAGATGCCAACCCCTCAAAAAGTCTTGTTCTGCCTAACCATGTTGCATAATATGGATTCAAAATTTGGATAAAATTGTTGACCTCTATGGAGTACTCATTTTTGAGGTATAACATGATGAGGATAGTGACGAGGAGTACTCAGTTCCTAGCTCCCCTCTAGTGAATCAGGCATTTATTGAAGAAAAGGAAGCTAAGGGTGAGAACATAATTGACCTAACAGAGCTAGTGCATCTTCAAGTTGATTGCACAACAGAGTATGGGACTCAATCATGGCATCAAGTCTTTTCAAATATGGCAAGTTTGGGAAGAAACCCCCCCAAAAAATGCCTTTTCTCTTTACTTGCCTTTCCAAGTCCATCAATTCATTAAATTTTTCATCCCTTTTATCGAACCCCTCATCCTCTAATATATTCCTTATGAAGTCTTCTTCCATGCATTCCTCATGATATTTTCTGTAAGGAATGGTGGGTGTCAATAGATTCTTGGAACTCAATATGAAGCCTTTTGTGTCTATATATCTATAGATGGCTACATTCATTTTGTAGTGGCTAATCCAATTATTCACTGGATCTAATTCACTTTTACCAATTATAAAATTGTAGATCCTAAACTATCTTGGGGTAAATGTACCCTTCCTGTGAGGAGCCAAGTTCTCCCTATCTATCAGAATCAACTATCTAACAAATTCCATTATTGCAATCTTGGGTGGCACATGGAATGGTAAAACATGGGGTGCGTGAGTGCAACCATACACCCTGGTCAAAGTGAAGTTCTTATCATAATAGAAGTCTCCCCAATTGTGGTCCCCTGGCCACTTATCAACATACTGGCATGGCCTTAGCAGTTGTAGCATCTTTACTGGTAGCCTTGTCTTGTATACACCTAGACACTTAAGTATTGGATCATAAACTATCTAGTTTTCAAAAACATAATTCTTGTTCTTTGGAAGTGTTGTTCCATACTCTCAACCAAAATTGAATGGGGTTGACCTGGCTCTAATGAAACCTCTGAGGCCTCAAATACTGATAGTTCATGATAGGAAATTTGTAATACAAAATCAAATGCATTAAAATGGAATAATGCATGAATCTGGGGTTGTCTTTCTTGTTCTGGATATCAATAAATCCTTGATGCATTTGATCAATTATATACTGAATATAATCATAATTGGTACTAGTATGAGGGATCTGCATATCTACGACCATCATAAGGATACCTATGATGATTCTCTCGGGTCCTCCATCCTTTCCCAACACTCTGCACAATGCATAAGAGATATACTTCATATAGAAGTTGAGATCTTTGTAGTAATATGGGGCAGTCCCTGGGATGGGTGTTATGTCATTCTTCATTCTCCTTGGCACATGATGTTCCTAAATTAGTTTGGATGCAATTCTAGACTCCCTAGTATACCTATTCTCTAAACTCTTCAAATTTATCTTTGTGGCCATTGGATGGTATACATTGAATGCTTTCATAAACAAGTTCCTGTCTAGGGTTACTAGGGCTTTCCCGTCATCCCTTTCTATAGTCTTAGTTAGGGCATCATACGTACTGGAAATTTCTAAGATGAAATCAACATCTACAAAGATGTTAGGGACAATTAATTTGGCTAGTCCACATGTCTATGGGTTCAAAATTGGCACATCTTCATCACTATTATTATAGAATTAATTGAAAAGGGAATAACCAGAATAGCCTAGAGTTTTAGCATCCCTAATGAAGTGAAAATCATCTATAAGAGTATCAATATTTACCTTTTTGTTCTGACTTGATCTAGGCAATAGAGAGATGAATTCTTTAGAATAATTTCTCTTCCCTTTCATGTCATCATTGGCATCACCACTTCTTCCACTGGTAGAAGCTACACTCATCGCCTGACTCATCTTGTCTAGTTGTTCTGTTCCAATTTATATCACCAATATTGAGACAAATCTATCTCCAAATCACACACTTTCAACTATTAATCACCCAATCTGTTCTAGAGCACTGATAACCACTTGAATCTCCCAAATTCTAGACTGAAAAACCAACTTGTTTTACTTTGTAAATTTGAAGAAGCTCTATTTTCCGCACACACTGATAACTTAGAAAATTCTCGCTCTGAAAAAAATAAACTCTTGGTAAGAAGCAATGATTTATGGTTACCCTTATTTATCTTTGAATCATCAATGCATAATTCACATAATTGCAATTCTATCACTTCTAGCTTCAATTCCTCATGCTTTGAAATCAATTTATGTTTTAGCCGTAGCCTCTAAAATTGACAGGAAATCAAATATAAATGAGTTATTTTTTATTAAAAAACCATATTATATTCAAATAGGATCCAATTTGATATGATTGGTTGTCTCTCATACAACTTAGCTACCCTTTAATACACTTGTCATAAATCTTTGAATTTCTATTGGCTGGCAATTGTACATCCTGGCACCAAGAAAAAGTCTTTATTTTAACTCTGGTTCTACTTCTAGCGACCTCGCGACTGTGTAATCTCCTTTTCGCTAAATGTTTACTTTAGCTATGGTTTCATACCAAGACTTAGCAACTTCCATTGGATCTTCCTTTCGATCAACGGTTATCTCCTTTTCACTTGATGAAAGCTCTTAACACATATTATTTCAGAGACAACACGACTGGGCCATCTACTAACTGATCTTTAAACCTTGGCTTATTTCTGGAGACTTGGCGACTGTTATATCTCTTTGTCACCAAACAAATATTTTAACTCATGGTTTATTTGGAGACAATGCGACAAAATATTTATCTCTTTATCGCTTAATAATTTCACCTTAATTATTTTCATCTCGAGATAACACAACAACCATTGATCTTCCTTCATCTGCATCTAACGGTCTACACCAAGTCTCCAGATTTGAAAAAAAAAACCTAATTCTTCATTAGACTATGCGACTGTGATCTCCAAGTCACCAAGTATACTTGTCATTTTAAACTTTTATTAGAGACCACACAACTGAATAACACGCGTCTCAACTATCCCTTTGTCTCCTAATTACCAGATCACTTTTGACTTTTCAAACTTTTACAGTGACCTTGCGAGTGCCGTTGGATCTCTTTTCATTTAATGGTTGTCACCAAGTCTCTTGATTCTTAACTTAACCCTTGATTTCCTTCGTGACTAGGTGACAACACTAATACTAAAATTGGCATTTAACTCATGTTTGTTTAGGAGAATTCGCGATTGTGGAAACTCAATGTCGCTAGATGATTTTCAAATTGTAGAGTTTATCATGAGATATCCTGACCACCGTTGGATCTAACTTAAGATGGACGGTTGTCGCTAAATCTTCATATTTGCTGAGGTATATTATTTTTATCAGGAGATAACGCGACTAAGGTTTTTTTCTAAGTCTCTAAAGAGAAAGTAATATTCTCTTGGCTTTACGAGACTAAGAGACTAACTAAAAAGTACATAATTTATTTTAAGAACTTAAGTTATGAAAAAGTAACTTCAAAATAGAAACTTTGACTGAGATATAAGGGTTTTTGACATTTTCGAATAGAGGTAACCCTGGGACTTAGGGGTTTTGACATTTTTCACTAGGTTTATGGCTAAAATCATCATTTGTAGAGGTATTTAAGCAATTTCAGACATGACATTCAACTCTTGAGCATAGAAATGACTAGGAACTTCAAAATTTTACTGGGCAGACTACAAACTGGAAATACAACCAACACAATATATTTTTGTAGTTGAGAGGAAACGTGTGCAAATATCATCACCAAGGAAAATAGGTACTGGAAGGTACACCAGATCCTCAGTATAATTGAGATAAAATAAAGTTGCAGAGGTAGTACAACTAAGAGGAAAGACATATGTAATATCTAGAGGAAGGAAACAACCTCCATGAACAAGAAGAAGATTAGTACTTGGTTAGGAAAGTGAAACAAAGTCTCATTAGGCAATCAAGTCTACACCAGTTGTATACCTTTCACATGTTCTACAAAGTCTTGATGATTTTCTGGAAGGACTAAAGAAATCAGGAAGATTTGTAGGCTTCAGACAAGTCAAATATGAGAAGGAATGAAGAAAATAAAAAGAAGATTGAAGAAGCCATTGTGGTAACATTTCTAAGATAAAGATTAACACCCATTGAACTTGCAAAAAAGTTACCAGAGGAGTTGTACAATAATATTGTTGCAAGATGGAAGTCTTCTATCAATGCATAGAAATAAATGAGAGAGGTCACTAGTACATACTATTCCTAACTTTGCATCATCTGAAATTCATGAAGCACTGAAGAAGTATTCAAATAGATTTCTAGTCAAGGGAATATCCCTAAGAATAATGAATGGAGATATACAATCTATGGAGAAGGAAAAATCTGAAAAATGGAAATATATATTTCACATAGACAATACCAAGTAGCAAGAAGAAGAAAATAATCAAGACGCAACCACTGTTGATAAAATAAAGGAAAGCAAAAATCAAATAGATCCTATTGATCTAACTACTGATAATGCAGAGTTTATTATTAAAGAAATACTTGAGAAAGAAGATCGTGTAAAAGATTTGTTAAAGGATGAATATGTCATGGACACACAAGTGAATGATATCGAGTGCATGGATGTTGATAATGCACCTTTGCTAAGAAAAGATCGTATCATGACACAAGTAAAAAGTTATATAATTGAGGACAATATCAGTACTGATTTTTTACAAGACACACCTAACATGGAAACCAAGCCACTTGTAGATATAGATAAGGAGAAGGTTTATGAACCTAAGGCCACCGAGACTGAACAAGAAAATAACATAGAGTTGGAACCCCCAACCGACACCGATGGTCAAAAAAAATATACCACTGACCGACAGAACAACTGATCATAATGTAAAAAAGATACAAGACACTCAAAGTGAAATGCAATAGGAATCACATCTTGAGGAGAAGAATGAAGAGAAATTGAAGGACAGGGAGAAAGAAGAAGAGAAACCAAAAGAAGAATTCAAAGAAGAAGAAATCATAGTCGGTACACACACTGAGTCACTAGATGCAACTAAGGTATCATGTTATAAATTCTCTATTGGCGAGAGCAAGTTGATTGGGAAGAAGAAGAACAAAAAGAGGTAGATAATTATAGATTTGAGAAATCCTATTATCATACCGAAGGGATATCCTAATATAATAAAGCCTACAGAATTGGCCATATATACTGAGATAGTAGCTCAAAAGGATGAACAGGAGAAGCTATTGGTGAATAAAAAGAAGGTAACCATATTAGAAAATGTGAAAGAAATTTTCTAGGACATTGTTCCTGAAGCTACCGTTGATGTATCTGAACCTCTATTAGACCAAGTTGGTGATTTATCCAAACAAATTAAAGGAACCAACAATGATATAACTGAATACATGTTGAATATTCACAAAGAGAGTATGGAAAATAAGTTGATGGAAGATTTGTTGAAAGCAATTTTTGTAGATAAGGTAACTCTTTCCGAGCTATGTTGTGAAATAGAAGCTTAATTAACATCCATCATTTCATTATTTCAAAATTTTTGTATTCTTTCAAAATTTACTAAGGAAATCAAGAATAAGGAGGAAGACATTAAAAAAGAGTTGACCAAGCAGCTAAAGGACCTAACTATCGAGCCTAGAGCATTCCTAACTTACTACTCTAAAATCCAAGAACTCATGGGAGTTTAAATTTCATTGAGACAAGAGGAGGATAAGCTTAGATTGAAATTTCTCGAACTGTAGGCATTGCTAATTCCCCACATCCAGTCTATGTAGATACACTTGAAGAAAGCCAAAGAACTAGCAAGCTTTCCAGATGTCAGCACACTGGACACTATAGTTTGCTTATCTACAGATATCACAGAGCATATTTTTATACTACAAAATCTATGAGACACATGGGAGACTATACTTTCAGGTGTACAATAGAGGTATAAACATCTTTTTGATCAATAAGTTTTAGTTTTGGAACTTTTGTCAAAAAGGGGGATAGATATCTTAGTTAGAAAATACAAAAAGGAGACAAATATATCAGTGAACAATAAAAAAAAGTACATATGTGGAAAATAAAAAGAAGAGTTGTATGTATAGGGAGTAACCTCTGAGGGGGAGTTACAAATTTTGATGACCTTGGAGTTTTTGTCAAAAATACCAAAATAATGTCAAAGGGGGAGATTGTTATCTCTACGAGATATTTTATTGTCTTTAGTTTAGTCAAAGTTATGCAGTCAAGAAGAATCAGTCGGTGAAAGGAGATAGTCAAGTATTAGGCAAGTTGGTAATGCACACCGAGCTAGTCAATAAATTAAAAGAGTTAAAGACAACATACCAAACACCTATGGTTACCAAGCGACACACTACACCGAGCACATATTTAGTACACCGAGTTGATATTATACTGAGTATTGACGAGTTACTTAGCCGAGTTAGACTTTTAATTCAAAACGCAATCATATCACATTTAATGATTGTCAGAGTATTAATTAAGATACTACAAGAACATAGAATGGTTTTTTATATGATCAATGATTGAAATAGTTCAGAGTGAAGATCTAAGGCATATATCAAGTGGGAAAAATAAATTTTTATTTCGAAGAAAAATAACAAGTATTGAGGTAAAAGTGACATGGTCACCGAGATGAAAATAAGATCTAATGGTCCAAACAAATTCATAGTGTACCTAACGCATAAGATTACGAGGCATAATATCATCTATATTGGATGCAATTGATAGTGGAAACACACAAAGAAAAGAGAGAGAGAGAGAGAGAGAGAGAGAGAGAGAGAGAGAGCTATTGTTTTGTTGTTGTTGAGAAAGTTAAAGGAGTTATTGAAGAACAGGAGTAGAGAAGAGAGCACCGTGTAGAGATTTAGTTACAACATAGCATAATAGAGCAGTGTTATAGTTTGAGATTGAGGTAACATAATCATAGCACATAGAGTCTGATCAATATTTACATTTGATGCACTTATTGCAGACATTGTCAAGTTATTTGATACTATTTTATTGAGAGATTTAAATCCCAATACTGGGTAGATCTTAACCAATCTTATATTTGTAAATCCTTTAACAGGGTACATCTCTAAGTGTAGAGATTGGAAAAATCCTTTAAATAGGTAGACCTAACAAGTCTATTATACTCTTAACCGGGCAAGCTATTAGAAATAGTTAAACTTTGTAGCTCTAACCAAGCACCCTTTATACTGCATTTAGTGAAGGTTGTGGGTGTCTTCCCCACCACAATTTTTTTTCTCTAAATAAGGATTTTTGCGTTACCAAAATCATGGTGTTATGAGTTCTACTATTTAAGCTTTTTATGTTATGGTTTTATAAGCTTTATATTATTTTCATTTCAAAGTTATGAACTTGGTAATTAGTAAGAAGCAATATATGGTTTATCAGTGAATGTGATTAGAAATTTTTTAGTGGCACTGATTCACCCCTCCCCTCTCAGTCCCAACTTTCCATAGTTATTCCAACATAGATATGAAGATCTTGGATAATATGTTGATGAATGGGAAGAGATAGAAGAAGAAGAAAGAAAATTGGATGAACTTGTGGCTTTAATAGCAAAAAGGGAAAAGAGAGGTAAGGGTAAATTTGAAGGAAAATTACCTTTGAAATTTTTTTCTTGTAATCAGATTGGTCATTTTGTATCTAGATTACCTACAAGGGTTCCTAAGCATAAGATTAAGTTTTATAAGTCTAATTACTCCAAGGATAAGGAATTCTTCTTTTTAGTAATAACTAAGGGGGGGGGGTGTGAATCAGTGGCCTCAAATTAATCCTTAAATCAACCCTTCAATTCTTATAACCACTAATTATTTATCAAGTTATGTTTTTCCTACAAGATGAATTCCTTGAATAACTTATATCAACTTACTACTTGTCGGTTTTCTCTGTTAAACCTTCTTTCCTTTGTTTACAGATAAGCAATTATCCATTTACCGAAATACAGTAAATATGCAGAGTATACCGATAAATCCAGAATGAATTATGTAAGATATAAAACAGTAAAGAAATATATCATACACTCATATAACACATGGATTTTAACGTGGAAACCCTGTTAAGGGAAAAAACCACTGGGACTGGTACCCCAAATTTTCACTCTTCTGAAGTGAACCCTGTTAGGAGCCAACCCTATTAAAGGTTACAAACACACTATTAGGTGTGACCTTGTTAGAGGATTTTACACATATAGGTTTTCACTTAGTATCGAGCATCTAATGCTGCCATCCTTGAATCAGCCTCTCTCTTAGACTGTCAATAGGCATCGGGCATATCCAATGCTACTTTCATGAATCAACCTTTTTGGCACTCCTTGGGATGTACCTCAATATATAGAAGACTATTAAGTCCTGATTTGTTAAGAGACTTGATGCTTCAATGGTTAAACTAAAACAAAATGACCTGTTTCTAATGCAACTTGAATTGCAAATTTTTAGATCTATTTAAGTACATTACCTCTCTAATCAATGTATCAATTCAATTCTTTTGTGCTCCATACTTTCTGCTATGTGATGTTGTGCTTACTGTTTGTCGGTGTCTGTAGAATTCCTTAGCTCTCCTTTAGCTTGATTGATCAATACTACATGAATTTGTTCTTCATCAGTTTCTCTTTAGTATCCTCTTTCTATTCACTCCCCTTAATCCCCTTTTCATGTGATAAAAAAATGAATTAAGCTTGTCTCTTATATAGACATGATATTCACTGTTTCTTGATTCTTGATTCTTGATTCTTGGCATGAAAAGCAACCCAGCCAATTTGATTTAAAGCATAACTCATGATTTGTCTAGTAGTTATCTTCATGCCAACTATATAAATCAGCTTTAAATCAATTACTTAACTCTGGTCGAATAAAACAAAGAAAACAACCAGTTAAGTCTATCTTTTGCTCTTGCCAGCTAGATATTTTGTCATTTTATGAACTCTCTATTCTGTCGGTCAACTCTTCATTTATTCATCGGTTACAACTGCCAGTTCTATCGGTGTGACTCCAGTTAGCTTCGAGATCTCCATCCGTTGGGCATCTTGTGGTTTTCTTCATCAGGAAACACTATCTTTTTCTCATCGGGTATCACTGTGACTTTTATTCTTTACCTTTACCGATGGTGTGCACTTCATCGGTGTTATCTGTTACTTAGTGAATACTTGACTTTTATGCATTTCTGAAAGCATAACCTTTGTTCCATTGATTATCTAAAGTCTTTGGCATTATGTACATGACCATACAGATGATATCAATTTGACATCAATGCCAATACAAACCATTAACTGATTTAATGCCTTGCATTATCTTCAACTTAAAATTATCAAACATTTAATCAGTTACATGTCATCAATCTCTCTCTTTGACATTGATGGAAACAAACTTATATTATCACACTATACTATTTCTAATACAATATGAAATACAATTGTTTAGATTCATCAAACTACCAATCTCTCCCTTTTGTCAACAGATAAATGTCTAAACTTCGGTAAGCTCTGTTTTATCTTAGATTTGATTCCTACATTTCTCTTGTCTTCTGATGTGTTGAGTCCTTTTCTTGTGTCAATTTCTCTCCTTTTGACTGTTCTCCTATTTTGATGTCTTTTTCTGTTTTCAGCAACTCTCCCTTTGTATAATCTTTCATACAACTTTCTCTCCTTAAGGATATAATCTCTCCCTGTTGGAGTAATCTGAGAGTGGATAGTATTTCTTAGGAGAATGTGATAATATGGATAATCTCTCTCCCTTTGAAAATAATGCCAAACAAATATTTTACAAATATCTGACATTCATGTCAAACAATCATTTTCCTATCCATAATATATTTCTTGAATTTCCCTTATCCATTAGCAATACAACAATAATCTCTGGTGCTCAGTTCTTATATATACTTGTCTGTATATAGATGTAGCTTTTAAGTTCATCTCGTTGCTTGCATCAACATGAATGATATTCTGATAATATGTAGGCTGATGCAGCCTTCAACCATTTTACTGACTGGTAGACAAGGGTTTGACCCCTAGTCTTTTTCTCAGGTACTCAAATGTATCCTTGGGTAGTGGCTTGGTGAAGATATCAGCTAATTGTTCTTTGGATTGCACATACTCAAGTATCACCTCTTTTTCTTGAAGTTGTTCTCTCAAGTAATGATACTTGATGGCAATGTGTTTAGTTTTTGCATGCATGACTAGGTTCTTGGAAATTTTTATTGCACTAGTGTTATCACAATAGATAATCATTGGTTCTAAGATCTTCATATGCGTACCTTCTGAAAATTGTTTGATCCATGCAATATTTGAGCAATTTGCAGTAGTAACAACCTACTCTCCTTCTGCAGTAGACTGAGAGATGCATCCTTGCTTCTTGCTAATCCATGTGACAATTCTGTCACCCATAAAGAATGCTTCTCTAGTTTTTCTCTTCCAGTCACCAAGATTCCCAGCCCAATCAGTATTGTTAAACACCTTAAGGTCAAATTTGCTTTCTCTTCTATACCATAAGCCGAATTTGTAACACCCTTCCAGGGAACCCAAGAGAAGTTAACCTTAAACATGATACTAACATTTACAGAATGATCTTTTTTTTAAGATTTTACAATTGATAATGAGTAACTATGTGGAAGCAATATAACATAAGACAATACATACTCATAAATGCAACTCATATACAGATTACAAATCCCGAGGGTTCCATGACATAGAATTACATAAGTTATCTAATCCACTAAATACAATGAACAATATACAATCTTCATATAATGCAAATGAATAATCAACATCATCATTTCATAAATGAAACCTACATACAACTAATACCATAAGGTATACATAATGAACCAACATCTACTGCACAAGTCACAAGGTATGTGATAAAACCCAATATAAAGTAAAATACAAAATACCATAATATCATAACTAATACAATGATACAAGAATACAAGATAAGAAAGATAAGAGAAAGTCTCCAACAATGAACAAGGAGATAAAAATACAAAAAGGATCATACAAGCATAAAGTCACGAACGTCGGATCTCAATGATAATAAGAATCACTACCACCCGACCTCATGGAACCAAAGGTCCACTCCCACCGTGCTGAGGAGATAACAACAGGCCCACACACACGGGAAACAACCAACAAGAAAAACTAATGGAAAGGTACACTAGATAAAAAGGTAGCAAGAAGATACCAAGGTTTAAATATAAAAGATCAAGAGATCAAACAAGTGTACCAAATACTCATGTAGGAACCTAGGACACATAGAGGGAAGTGTCATCACATAAGTTCACTCTTGAGTTACCCTAGTAGCCCCTCTGGACCCTGGCCCCCAAGTGACTCTGTGTGGCTCAGTAATCATTTCATATAGACAAGGATTCTAATCATGAAGACCTCAAACAAGCATCCTGTTAGGGAATTTTCTTGTATGAACCACAATGCTTGAAATGCGTATTTGAACCTTGTACTTTCTAATTCTAATTCAGAGACAAGAAAAGCCTAATTGCTAAGGACTGGATAAGGTCCTTCTTCATTTTTGAGCTCCACAAATACTCAGGCAAGTTTTACCTTTCAAGATGGCTGTTAACACAGTATTTGTTGATGTGG
>MU225940.1:734923-754324 GCA_018584345.1 Thuja plicata
TTAATGAAAACAAACTAAGTTCATTCCATTAATCCTAACATGTAATATCTAGATGGAAAAATGCAAGAAACATGAACTAAGAATTAGTATTGCTTATGAAAATGCTAAATGCTCTAGAGCTAAATTGACATGATAACAATGCAAAAATAAGAGATGGTTTTCTCTTGGCAAGAGCCTCTATTTATAGAGTTTTGGAGGGAAGGGAAGGAGTTGGATGAGGTGGATCATATGTGGCATCCACATAGATGCCACATAGAGGACACAAGGACAAGAGGACAAGCCATGCAAAATTCAACACAAGCCTTTAAGGTTTGAGTGGCTCAAGGTTTTCTCACACATGTGTGAGAAACCCTTGGGGAATGGAGTGGGGGACAAAAGAGTAGCTACATTAAAGGAAGTTGGTGGCTTCCTTTTTGAGGAATTTCTCACACATGTGGGAGCATTCTATTAGTGCTAAAAGGAGTAGGAATCACACTTTAAGTGTGATTAGTGTGTGTTTAAGTGAGGAAGTAGGTTTATTAAGAGGAATAGGTAGGGTAGGGTAGGAATAGAGTAGGTTTCTAGGTAGGATTAATAGGTTTTATTAAATTTAATCTTGGTTTAGAATAATATTAGAAATGTGGGGAAATAAATAAATTTAAAATTTATTTAAAAGGGGATTTATGAGGGATAATGTATTAAATAAGATTTAATAAATTAAAAGGGATAGTATTTAAATTAAATTCAAATACTTAGGAGCATGAATCGTATTTAATTAAATAAATTTAATTAAATAGATAGAAGAATATAAGAAATATAATTAATTGAAATTAATTATAATGTTATGGGAATGTTAATTAAATTAATATAAGGATGATTTTGGACGTCTACACATTCCTCATTATCAAGTGCAGCATTGACAGATTTTGGCTCAAACTCACAAATTAAACAATTTGAGTTTAAAGCCTTACTTCTTGTTCTTGTACCAACTTTCTTATCTCCTATGATCTAGACCTCTGGATCGTTCCTTCTTACATATCTTGCAAGTAGAGGAATAGTTCTTTATCTATCAACTTGATGATTATTTTGATCTTCATTCTATTCTTCATCACCTTGTACATTATCTTGATCATTATCCTGATCGTTGGTTTTTGCAGCTTGATGCTCAGGAGCAATAATTTGTAGCTCAGGGGATCTACATTGTTGGTAGGGTAGAGTTTTAGGTTCCTCATTGTAAGTGAACTTATTGTAGTCCTCTGGTTTTTTAGTGCTTTCTTGTTCATTCTTCTCTGCAAATTCATCTATCTTTACATTTGGACTTTCAATAATTTTGTTAGAGGCTTTGTTTAGACATTTTAAAGCCTTGCTCTTGGTAGAATACCCTAGAAAAATTCTTTCATCACTCTTGGAGTCAAGTTTTTGATTTTTATCATCTTTTAAGATATAAAATTGACTGTCAAATTTTTTGAAATAACTTACATTGGGTGTGTGTCCATACCATAGCTCATAATGTGTCTTCTTGGTGTCTTTCTTCAATTGTAATATGTTTAGTGTGTAAACAACAGTACTGACAGCTTCCCTCAAGAATATTTGGGTGATGCCTTTTCTATCATCAATGTTTTAGCACAATCAACTATTGATCTGTTTCTTCTCTCAGCAATCCCAATTTGTTGTGGCGTTCTTAGTGCAGAAAACTATCTTTTTATACCATGCTCATTACAAAAGTTAGTGAATTCATCTGATTTAAACTCACCTCCTCTATCTAATCTCAAACATTTTAGATCCTTACCACTTTTTTTCTCTACCATAGCCTTATACCATATGAACATCTTCAATGATTCTAATTTATCTTTTAGAAACATAACTGTCATCATTCTAGAGTAATCATCAACAAAGAGAATAAAATATATATCTCCATAATAACTCTTTGTCCATATGGGTCCACATAAATCAGTATGGACTAATTCTAGAATTGCATCAGATGTATGGGTTTTTCTTTTGAAACTAGACTTTGTCATTTTACCTTTTTGACAGTTTTTACACATGATGTTGTCGGACTTGGTCATTGTCAGTAAGCCTCTAACATTTATTTTTTTGCTAATTTTTATCATGTTGTCAAAGTTCACATGACACAACCTTTTGTGCCATAACCATATGTCTTCATTTGTAGAAATCAAACAAGTGGAGTTAGTATCATTCAGATAGAATAAGTTACCTTTTGTCTGGTCACCGATACCAATCAGATTTCCAGATTTGTTGAACATCTTTGCCTTCTTATTTTCAAATGCTACTTTGTGACCTGAATTATTCAACTGAGAAACACTCAATAGATTATAATTCAATCCATTTACCCAATAATAATTCTCACACTTTATCTGGTTATTCAACATTATTGTTCCTCTACCTTCAACTGGACAAGGTGTGTCATTTCCCATTCTTACTGATCCACCCTTGTAGTATTCAAAACTCTCAAAATTTTTCTTATCACATGTCATATGATGAGTGTAGCCACTATCTATGATCCAAACATATTTTTTTCTAATTTTAGAGATGAGGGTTGTTTCTACATACCTTTCTTCATCATCATCTGAATCATCCTTTACAGCTACAAATACCATCTCGATGTCTTCGTCATATTCGGTGTCAGTTTCATCATCCTTACATTTTTCTAGGTAGCTAACCTTCTTTCCTTTGTCCTTACAGTCTCGAGTATCTCTTCTTTCTGATTGTCGGTAGCTTTTGTAATCACCTCTGTCAGACTTCTTCTGAAAAGTTATGTCATTACTTTTGTCATCTTTTCTTCTATTAGTACATCTTGTAGAAAAATGTCCAATCTCTTTGCAATTAAAACAAACAAGTGGTAATTTACCTTTGTATTTACCTTTGCCTCTCTGCATTCTTTCAGCCATAAGTGCTTCAATTTCATCAAGATCATCTTCTTCATTTTCACCATCACTATCTTTTCTCATAGTGTTTTTTTGACTTGATTTACTTATTCTCATAGAAGTTTTGAATGCAGACTCTATGTTTGGTAAGACACTATTATCAAAGTTATTCATCTCAAATGAAATCAGTCTTCCAATTAAACTATCTAGAGTAAGATTTCTTTTTTCTACTGCTCTCATTTCTTGAATGGTAGATACTCTAATAGCATAAGTAAGCAATAAGGTTCTTAGAATTTTACTTACCACTATATCTTCTTCCAGTACACCTCAAACTCCTTGGATAGCATTGACTACTTCTTTAATTCTTGTGTTGTACTAAGTGATATTTTCTCCTTCTTTCATTTTGAGATCATCAAAATTTCCTCTAAGGCTTTTTGCCTTGGCTCTCAAAACATTTTTATCACCACCATGTACAAGCTTAAATTTGTCCCTCATCTTCTTTGCAGTTTTGCATTCTTTGACATCTTCAAATTCAGCATCAGAGAGTGAGGAAGCAAGCTCTATCATCATGTCATTATGTTCATGCTTCTCTCTCATTTGTTCAACTGTTGGTGCTCCTGTGGGTAACACATATTTAGTTTCTAGGAATTGAGTAACATCATTATGAATGCCTTATAAGTGGAGTCTTATTCTTCTTTGTCATGAAGCAAAATTATCTTTCTTCAACTTGGGCACATCTTGTATGTTCATCTTGTGATCTTTGGCTTAGGTCTTGAAACCTTCCTTCTAAGAACACAAGCTCTAATACCAATTCTTAGTAATAACTGAGAGGGGGGGGGTGTGAATCAGTGGCCTCAAATTAATCCTTAAATCAACCCTTCAATTCTTATAACCACTAATTATTTCTCAAGTTATGTTTGTCCTACAAGATGAATTTCTTGAACAACTTATATCGATTTACTACTTGTCAGTTTGATCTGTTAAACCTTATTTCTTTTGTTTACCGATAAGCAGTTATCCATTTGCCGAAATATAGTAAATATGCAAAGTATACCGATAAATCTAGAATGAATTATGTAAGATATAAACTAGTAAAGAAATATATCATACACACATATAATACATGGATTTTAATATGGAAACCCTATTAAGGGAAAAAATCACTTGGATTGGTACCCTAAATTTTCACTCTTTTGAAGTGAGCCCTGTTAGGAGCCAACCCTATTAAAGGTTACAAACACACTGCTAGGTGTGACTTTGTTAGAGGATTTTACACATATAGGTTGTCACTTAGTATCGGGTATCTAATGCTGTCATCTTAGAATTAGCCTCTCTCTTAGGCTATCAATAGGCATCGGGCATATCCAATACTACTTTCATGAATCAACCTTTTTGGCACTCCTTGGGATGCACCTCAATATATAGAAGACTGTTAAGTCCTGCTCTGTTAAGAGACTTGATGCTTCAATGGTTAAACTGAAACAAAATGACCTGTTTCTAATGCAACTTTAATTGCAAATTTTTAGATCTATTTAAGTACATTACCTCTCTGATCAATGTATCAATTCAATTATTTTGTGCTCCATACTTTCTTCTCTGTGATGATGTGCTTACTATTCGTCGGTGTCTGTAGAATTCCTTAGCTCTCCTTTAGCTTGATTGATCAGTACTACATGAAGTTGTTCTTTATCAGTTTCTCTTTAGCATCCTCTTTCTATTCACTCCCCTTAAATAAATTAACCTTGTCTCTTATATAGACATGATATTCATTGATTCTTGATTCTTGGCATGAAAAATAATCCAGCCAATTTGATTTAAAGCATAACTCCTAATTTGTCTCATAGTTATCTTTATGCCAATTGTATAAATCAGCTTTAAATCAATTACTTAACTTTGGTTGAATAAAAGAAAGAAAAAAACTAGTTAAGTCTATCTTTAGCTCTTGCCAGCTAGATATTTTGTCATTTTCAGAACTCTCTGTTCCGTCGGTCAACTCTTCAGATAGTTGTCGATTACAACTACTAGTTCCATCGGTGTGACTCCATTTAGCTTTGGGATCTGCGTCCGTTAGGCATCATTGAATTTTTACTCATCGGGAAACTCTATTTATAGATCCTCAAGCATCCTATGGTTTTCTTTGTCAGGCAACATTATCTTCTACTCGTCGGGTATCACTGTGATTTTTCTTCTTTTCCTTTACCGATGGTGTGCACTCTGTCAGTGTTATATGTCACTTAGTGAATACTTGACTTTTATGCATTGTTGAAAGCATAACCTTTGTTTCATTGATTCTTTGAAGTCTTTGGCATTATGTACATGACCATATAGATGATATCAAGTTGCAATGACAATACAAACCATTAACCGATTTAATACCTTGTATTATCTTTAACTTAACATTATCAAACATTTATTCAGTTACATGTCACCAGCTACTATGTCATTGAAGGTGTGTTAGATGATGATTTTATGAATGATGGGAATGAAATTGGATTTATTGCTATTAAAGATGATGAAACTATTCATGGATAAAAATTGATAGTCTCACATGTTGAAAAGAAATCAAAATGGATCATTGATAGTGGTTGTTCACATCATATGACTAGTGATAAAGTTAAATTTGTTCAAATGAATAGATATGATGGTGGTGTAGTAAGATTTGGTGATAACACTCCTAAGTTGATCATTGGAGAAGGATCAATCTCTCTTGATGGTAAAACTAACACTGATGATGTCTTCCTTGTTGATGGACTTAAGAACAACTTGTTGAGTGTTGGGAAACTTGTATACAAGGGATATAATTATAGTTCATGGATGGAAAATGAACAATCAGAAGTCAATCTGGAAACTTGATCGCATCAGGTACTGATTGTATCATCTTAAAATGGAAGCACTTCCATTTTGATAGGTTTAGCACCCTCATTTAGTATGTTTGAATATTAGATTTGCATTTGTGCTTAATTATACACGTATAGGTGAAATTACGGTTAGGATCTTATGGATCCTCCTAGATTTCCCTCTCCATGGATCTTCTCTCGAGGTAGGACATATGTATTGGTCCTCATGGGCCTCATCCTACTTTCTCTATAGGCCTCTAGGCCTTCTTAAAATTTTGGCACATTCCCCCACCTTCCTAGGTCCCCGGCTGACCTGGGGACCTCTCAACAACTTTCTGGTGACCTGCTTGAAACCTCAAGTCAGCGTTGAGGTCAACCCTGACCTAGGTCAGGGTCAAGGTTTACCCTAACCTAGGTCAAGGTCAAGGTCAACCTTGACCTAGGTCAAGGATGAGGTCAACATAGACCTCTATCGGTTGTTGGTCCCCATTTTCAAATGTGGAGCTTATCGGGGTCTAGAACTTAAAATAGGTCCCTGGGTTAGGATGTAGAAGTGTTTTCTCTGATATTTGAATTAATATATTCCCTCCTCGGTTGGTGATTGTGATTGGACTATGATTCAAGGTAGAACTTGAATTAGGATCCCTCGCATTTCCCTAGGGGGCCTATGTTAAGATCTCTATATAAACACTCTCTTTTGCCTTCATTTGATCATGAAACAAAATTAGGAGATGACATAATGAAATGATGATGCAAAAAATCAAGAGAGTGATATAGAAGGAAAAGCTAGGAGGACATATCATCATCTTAAATCAAGAATTTTGAGGACAAGCTATGGTGGATCTTCATTGAAGCAAGAAGGCTCTCTCTTTAGATCTACTATTCTCAACATTCAAGCATTTCAAAAGACATTATCATGGGGTAGCAATTACGAATTGTGAGTTGATAGGAATAATTTAGCCTTGGGGGCTTGGTATGCTTTCTTTGTCATATTCAAATCTTTGCATTGCTTTCTCATTTCCATGTTATGTTAGGATTGTTAATCTAGAAGATTAGATCTTGATATTGCATGTTTAAAGACTCTTTTCAAAAGAGAAATACACACACACCATACATTCTATATTTGACTATTCGTGGAGGTGGAGATCACCAAAATGGGGGTTTGACTAAGGAAAACCCCTATATAGCCACCCCAAAACCCCTCTTTTTAGATATTTGCAGGTGCTATTTTTGGGAGTTACAGGTGCAGAACAACAGATTTGAGACCAGATTTGGATACCCTTTTCAGTGAACTTCTGAGATCTGCAAACAGATTTTTTGTCGACACTGTGAAGGTTAGGGTCAACATTATCGGGTCAGGGGTGACATTTGTGGGTCAAGGTTGACCCTTTTCATAAGATGGCATCAAAATGGAAAAATCTTTCTGGGTTTTGTTCGTCTTTGCATTCCGGTTCCGGATCATACTTCAAATTTTCTAGAAACTCAATACAGGCTTCAGAAAATGAGTTTTACAGATCTGCTATATTATGAGGTATGTATCTTATTCCACTATTCTTTACATACTCCTTTCCATATTTTTATCATAATACTTAAGTGTAAGAAACTAAAATTGGCCTTAGGATCTCTTTCTTATCTCATTATGCAAATCTTACTTAAGGATTTCCTTGATGAGCCAAATTTAGACATTACATTTTGGTGAACACGTGATAGACAACTCTTTGTTTTCCTTGGTGTTAGATTTACATTTCATATTATATCTTGCATGCATATAGAAGTAGGTTTTCTTTTATGCTCTTGCATTTATATTTCAAAATTCATAAAAATCAAAAAAATTCTTTAAAAATACAAAAACATTTACATTTTTCGTGCTTGTAGTGTTTCCTTGTGTTCAACATGTATGATTTTTTTTTTGAATACTTTGATGAGGATTTTTTTGTACAAAATGATAGATCCCTTAATGAGGTATCATGGAAATGAGAATGCAAATGGTTCAAATGAGATCCCCATGGATCCTATTCCTATTTCATCCTCCTCCACAACCCCTTCAATTGACCTTTACCATAGATTATGCATGGTTACCTTCATATTCCTCTATTTGCAACATCGGGACACCTAAAATGATATTTCCTAAACCTTTGATGATGGTAAAAGGGTTTCCTTGAGTAACTATTAAGGGTAAAGCCAGAGATCCCTTGTATTTCTTTGATAACACGGATTCTATTTCGCATGCTTATTGCACACAAAATAATCCTCAACCTACTATCCCAGAAAATTTACCTCCTTCTCAACCCGTGCTTCCTCAAGCACCTAGGTTACCTTCTTCCTTTAAGGAATATGACTTAGTGGAATAGTTACGCGCTACTCTGACTAATATATGTTTATGGGAATTACTTCAAACTTCTCCTACATATCATGATGCGTTGCAAAAATCTTTATCTACTCTCCCTGTTATGCCTCCTAATCAAGAGAACATTAATTCATTTTTGGAATGCATGCATACTATGCCTTTTGTACCTCCTATTGTGTTTTTCGATAATGATTTACCTACTGTTGAGGTGCAGAATCAATATGATGCTCTTATGGTTGTTGTCTCTATTAATTAGAGTATCATTCGCATATCATTGATTGATAATGGATCGGGGCTTAATGTTTGTAGCATGGATATGCTTAGGGAATTTAAGGATGATCTTACAACTATTCAACCAGACAATATTCCTATTAGTGGATTTGATAATATTGCAAAGAAAACTTTGGGTATTATTATGCTACCCATTAAAGTTGGTCCTGTGCTTCTTTACACTCCTATCCATGTTATGCCTGGACCACTCAATTATAACCTTCTATTAGGAATACCATGGTTACATACTATGCATGCAGTTCCTTCTACTCTTCATCAAAAGGTTAGGTTCATATATAAAAATCTAATGTACACACTACATGTGGATGATGCACAAAATCCTTGCCTAAATATAGAATATGCTAAGGTTCCCGAGCCTATACCACTAGTTTAAAAACTTGAACAACCACTAGAGGTTAAACAAGATGAGATTCCATCTTCTTCCCTGACGGAAGATGATTGGGGAACATTGGATTTTAATCCTACTTTTCTAGGAGAATATAAAGTATCGGATTTGGAATTTATGAAAGAACAAACTGAGTTTGAAAAACAAGTTTTTATTCCTTCTCTATTTTTTGAGGCGTTAAAAAGTAACTTTGTTGCTGCTTCTTATGATGAAACAATCAAGACAATAAAACCAGATTGCTATGACATTGTGACATATGCCGCTCCTTTAACTCAATCTGATATGGCCGATAGGTATGGTTCTGGTTATCATTTACTCAAGAAATCAGAATTTAATAGGAAAGGTTGTGGTAAGTATGAACAAGGTATACAAGTACCCCTGGATAATGAAGGTTGTGATTATACTTATGGGTTAGGATTCAATCCTTATAGGAAACCATCGACTTTTCCTCTTAATGTTAATCATATTTTTGGTGGACATTTGAAATTGGTTAATCTGCTTCTCCTTGACATGGATCAAAATCCTAGGTTGGACATCTTTCCTGAGGATGAAGCCCTTGCTAATTTTTTAGGAGCTTATCAAGATCTACCTACATTTCATCATAAAAGGAGAAAGTTGTATTGCTTGAATAGTGAAGCCTATTTTGGAGAACATGATGAATCAGATATTTCCCCTTTGCCAATAGATTCTCCCATACAAAGTAACTTATTAGTAACTGAGACCATTGAGATTCAAGTGGATGAGAATGATGTTGAAAGAACAATCAAAATTGGGAAGTGTTTGAATCAAGATGAACATGATCAATTGGTTTCTATTGCTTGAATATAAGGATATCTTTTCTTGGACATATTTGGATATGCGAGGTATAGACCCCAAGATTGTCACTCATAATATTGTCCTTAAACCCAATGCCAAACCTATGAAACAAAAGATTTGCAAGATGAATCCCAGCATCGCTTTACTAGTAAAAGTTGAAATTGAAAAATTACTAGGTGCCAGATTCATCCGCTCTATTGATTAATATGAATGGATTTCCAATATTGTGGCTATTTCTAAGGGAGGAAATAAAATAAGAATGTGCACTGATTTCCAAGACCTAAATAAAGCATCCTTAAAAGATGACTTCCCGCTACCTAATATTGACATGATCGTGGATTCAACAGCAGGTCATGCATTATTGTCTTTTATGGATGTATTTTTGAGTTATAATCAAATCTTTATTCTTGTTGAGGATCAACTTAAGACCACATTTATTACACCTTGGGGGAAATTCTGTTGGGTCATGATGCCTTTTGGATTAAGAAATGCGGGAGCTACTTATCAACGCGCCATGACTTTGATTTTTCATGACTATATTCATAAGATTTTGGAAGATTATGTGGATGATATCTTGGCAAAGTCTATACAAAGAGAAGATCATGTGTTCATTTTAAGACAAATATTTGAAAGAATTAGGAGTTACAACATGAGGTTAAATCCTAAGAAATGTGCTTTTGGAGTTGATTCTGGAAAATTATTAGGATTTATTATCTCTAAGCGAGGCATAGAAGTTGATACTAAGAAGATTGATTCTATTGTTAACATGCCTCCTCCTAAGAATATTTCTCAATTGCACAGTTTAAAAGGTAAAATACAATCTATTCGTCACTTTGTTTCGAACCTAGCCGATAGGACTGTTCCTTTTACTTCTTTACTAAGAAAAGACACTACTTTTTCTTGGAACTAGGAATGCAAGAATTCTTTTGAGAAATTTAAAGAATATCTTGCTAATCCCCCTATCTTACAACCTGCTCAATTCAATAAACCCTTTTATCTATATACTTCTGCCACTTCCAATGTTGTGAGTGCATTGTTGTCTCAACATGATAGTGACGGAAAGGAAAGACCGGTATACTATATTAGTCGGACCTTGTTGGATTATGAAACATGATATACTCAACTAGAATGAAAATGCTTGGCTTTAGTTTATGCTTGTCAAAAACTCTGGCATTACTTACTCAATGTTGAAGTCAATGTGATTTTTAAATTCGATCCTTTAAAACACCATTTTTTGAAAACCGATCGATTAGCAAAATGGGTGATGTTGCTCATAGAATTTGATCTCAATTTCATCCTTCAAAAGTTAATTAAAGGACAAGCTTTAACTGATTATTTAGCTGAAGATCCTTGTCCTCATTCTAATACAACCGTTACCTCAGTAGAATTCTCTGATGAGCATATATTTGCAATCAAACAAGATGATACTTGGGAATTATATTTTGATGGTTCTAGGTGCAAGACAGGTTCTGGGGTGGGCATTATCTTGATCCCTCCTATGAAGAAACTGATCCCTATGTCATATAAATTAACTTTTCCTTGTACTAACAACATTGCGGAATATGAAGCCCTTATAGCTAGTTTACGAGCAGCTTCATCCCTTCATATTAAAAACTTAGAAATTTATGGGGATTCACAATTGATTTTGGAACAAATCAAAGGAGGTTGTCAAACTAAGAATGATAAGATGGCACAATATTGAGATTTGGCTCTGGATATTCTTTCACAATTCTCTTCTTATACAATTCAAACTTTACCTAGGAAAGATAATCGATATGCAGACGCCATGGCAAGCACGGCTTCTTTGGTTTGTCTTGAGAATAACAATGAAGACTTTCAATTTACTATACACACTCTTAAATTCCCTGCAATTTCTAATAAGGTTATTTTTGATTGTTGTAGTTTGCATTTAGATGAACGGTATTCGCATATCTTTCATTTTCTGAAAGATAATAATTTTCCAGAATCGGCAACAAGGAACACATGTAATCGTATTAGAAAGCTTGCAGCCCGCTATATCATTTTAGGGGAAACCATTTACAAATGTTCTTACAATGGTTTACTATTAAGATGTCTTAACAAAACTGAAGTACCTGTAGCTTTAGCAGAAGCTCACTCTGGTTCTTGTGGAGGACATTTTGGTGGGAAATCTTTAGTTAATATAATCCTCAGAATGGGATACTACTGGAAAACAATGGAGAAAGATTCCTTTACATTTGTCAAAAAGTGTCCTCAGTGTCAACAACATGGTAATTTAATTCATGCTCCTGCTTGTGAGCTTCGTAATCAAGTTGCTCCGTGGCCTTTTAACATTTTAGGTTTTGACCTTATTGGAAAAATCTCACCGGCTTCTTCTCAAGGACATACGTACATTCTCACGGCTATGGATTACTTTACAAAATGGCTAGAAGCTATCCCTCTTTGTTCTACTACTGCAAATGTTATATATGATTTCATCCTTAACCATATTATAGCACGATTTGGTATTCCTCCAACGATAGTTTCAGATAATGGTACATCTTTTAAGAACAAAGAAGTCACAAAATTCATGGAGAAATATCATATGCAACATAGATTTTCTACTCCCTACTACCCTCAATCTAATGGTCAAGTTGAAGCATCAAATAAGGTTATTGAATAAATATTAAAGAAAATAGTCAACAAACATGTGAAAGATTGGCATACCCAACTTACTTATGCCTTATGGGCTTATAGGAATAGTGTTCGTATGGCCACTGGCACTTCACCTTATAATCTTGTTTATGGGACTGACGCTATCATGCCTTTGGAATTAGAAATACCATCCTTGCGTGTTTCATTTCATGGGATCATTGACAAAGATACTTTCTGGGAACAACGATTACAAGAATTAGAAATGTTAGATGAACAATGAATAAATGCTTTGGAACACATTAAGGCCTATCATAGATCACTCCAAAAACAATATAATCACAAAGTGATTGAACAGTCATTCTTGGTAGGTGATTTAGTCTTATATGAGAACCAAAGAAATGTGAATTCTTTACCCAGTGAGAAAGGAAAATTTAGTCCAAATTGGCTTGGACCCTTTGTGGTAATTGCGGATTTTACTTCAGGTGCTTATAAAATTGTTGATATGAATGGTGTTCCTCTTAAGGAACCTATTAATATCATGCATATCAAACATTATTATCCCTAATTCGTCATTTCTTTCTTTCTTTATGTATGTGTTCCTTATATAATAATTATTTTATAAGTTATATAACTTAGAATGCATTCATACACATTTTCCTTTTCTCTTCTTTTTAAGTTTTGCGTATTGATGAAAGTAAAAAGTAATCAACCATAGAACTAATTGTTCCAAAAATAAAGTTTTCTTCATAAATAAACTTTTCTGAGTTTGGTACATATGTGGCACAAGTGCCATATCTATCAATCTCTATCCCAACGCTTTGAAGGATGGTGACTCCCAGCTCTCTCAGATCTATGATGTGAGGCTGAGGATCTAAAAATGGTAGTCCATGTGCGACTCCTCGATATGCTCATCTCCTGGATCCTCTCCTGGGCTCTCTTCATGTTAGTCATAAGTTTCTCTTCTCTCTCCTTGCATAACCTCAAATCTTGCTGTACACATAGGAATATATTTGCATGTATTCTGTGTTGGAGTTGATGAAAAACTATCAACCCTACAACTCCCAAGAATCACCTGCATGCAAACACCTATCACAGAAAGAGAGAAGCAAAATCTATGGAGGCGAAAAACAACAGATCTGTAAAAGAGGAAACATCCTCAATTGATTCAATAAAAATGGAATGGAATTAAAAAAAAGATTAATTAATTACAAAGTGATCAATCCTTATAAAGGAGATCAAAACCCTGAGATGGGTGAAGAAACCAAGGTTGGGTGAAGAAACCAAAGTTGCATGAATAATTAATAAAAGAATCAATTATTGCATGCCTAAAGTTTAGCTTAAGTGAAATAGAGATAAAAGGGACTTAATAATTAAATCAAATAATGATTTAATTAATAAGTGAAAGGCGACTTAATAATTAAATCTATAATGATTTAATTAATAAGTGAAAATACCCTTTTAACTCTAACACCCCCCCTTAAGTTAAACTTAGGGAGAAGCTAAAAAACCCTGAAACAACTACTGAAAGCAGGAAAGATGGGTCCCAACAACATGGCCTGATGAGGTACCCAAGTATAAAAAAATCTCTGTAAAGAGGAGAAAAGGAGAAAACCCAGTGGGAAAAACCCCTCTCCAAAAAATAGATGAAGTCTAGTGAAGGACTAAAGAAGCCTCCAAACTAGAGAATGTCCCAGAAAATAGGAACAAAGAAAGAATATGTAGAACACCTCTAAAGCATGAAGTTGTAAAACACTGTCAAATAACTACTCTATATGAGTGCCCTCAAATTACACTACTCAAATCTGGATGGAAAACAAGGCAAACATCGAAACTCGAAGATACAAATGGCAAAAAAAACCAAGTCTGAAGCCTCCAAAATAGGAACGAAAGAAGAGTGTCCATATGGTAAATGATCCATCTCACCGAAATGCATAGGTACCAGCCACTGCATTCACCTAGTACATAGGAACAAATACTAAATACATAGCTCACTCCATCGAACCAAGGAAGCATAAGAACCAACAGTAATACCCCCCATAATGCTGATAGGGAGAGGTATAACAGATACACTGAGATACTGCCAACAAAAACTGCATGATGAAGAATGTACAAGCATAAATAAAGTATGTGTCAAGGATGATCAGTCGCTGACACACATGAGGCTAATGTCGTGGAATGAACACTCACTTGACAAAGGTTCAACAACCCCCCCATGGCACTTTATAAATAATGCGAGTACAATCAGGAACAAAATGTGCAGGATCCCAAACATGCAAGATGGCACTTTATCTCAGTGCGTTTGCAAAAAAGCTATAGAAAAGGATGTATACAATATCTAGAAATGATTGAAAGCAAAATAAACATATGTAACTGCTCTCAAAGAGTCATCCCGTGCACAAAAAATGATCCCAGGACCTGAAACATCCAAGATATCCACCAGATTGCAAAAATACAAAAAACTGAATAAAAAATACCTGGAGACAATTTTGGGTGTGAGACCCATATAAGAAGAAAGATAATAGAACCAGCTTTTTGATCACATGCAGAAGTCAAAAAATGGAGTCCGAATGAGCAAAATATGGTTCCCAGAGTGCAAAATAGATTTTTGACTTTGACTGCCAAAAAAGGCTGCAAGATGGAAAAATCAGAAAATCTAACCTCCATAAAAGCGTCCATCTTGGAAAGAGCTTTCCGACGATATAAAGAAGTCAAAAATTGGCCTCCGTTTGCTCCAGATAGAGTGAAAAAACCACACGCTGCTCATTATGGAAAAAAAACAAGTTGTATGATGGTTTCATGGCCGTCAAATTTAACCTCATTGTCAGACCTGTGACTACTGACATCAGTGGCATGGAAATCAAGATAGCACGCAAATCGAGGTGGCATGCAAATCAAGGCAACAAATTGAGGCAGGACACAAATCGAGGCAGCACATAAATCAAGGTGGCACAAAAATTGAGGTGCATGCAAATCAAGGTGGCACAAAAATTGAGACGGTGTGAAAATTGAGGTGGCATGGAAATCGAGGTGGACTTTTGCCTTGTAAAGCATGCCAAGGGTAGTGCATGCAAAAAATAGTGCCCAAATTTCAACTGTGTCCAAATTGGACATGCCTTATATGAAAATTAGGTTTCTCAGGCCTTCCGGACACAACCCAGATGTCGGTTTTTGCCCAAAGTGCTCCAAAAAATAAATCCTCCCAAAATCCATGAGAATGAGACAAAAACCTCTCAAAAACACAGATTTAAAGAACAAGGCCAAATCTCTCATGAAGAGAACAGAGGCATGAAAGGGCAGAGCTCTAATACCATGTTGGAGTTGATGAAAAAATATCAACCCTACAGCTCCCAAGAAACACCTGCATGCAAACACCTGTCACAGAAAGAGAGAAGCAAAATCTATGGAGGCGAAAAATAACAGATCTGTGAAAGAGGAAACATCCTCAATTGATTCAATAAAAATGGAATGGAATTATACAAAGGATTAATTAATTACAAAGTGATCAATCCTTATAAAGGAGATCAAAACCCTGAGATGGGTGAAGAAACCAAGGTTGGGTGAAGAAACCAAAGTTGCATGAATAATTAATAAAAGAATCAATTATTGCATGCCTAAAGTTTAGCTTAAGTGGAATAGAGATAAAAGGGACTTAATAATTAAATCAAATAATGATTTAATTAATAAGTGAAAGGTGACTTAATAATTAAATCAATAATGATTTAATTAATAAGTGAAAATATCCTTTTAACTCTAACATTCTAGGATCCCTTTGTCCTACAAGGGAATCTCTCTTGCTAGCTGGCAGTCGGTAGGATATACATGTATCCTTCAGAACCTTGGATACAAAACTCCTCCACTCTACTATGCTCCCTGCAAAATTCCAATATAAAACTTATTTAATTTCTTCTTCTAAACAAAATCTTTATTCAAAACATTCTAAAGTTGTATCATACCTGGATTTCCTCCCTAGTTATCACTAAAGGATCTAGATGGTGGGGGCATGGAGTGACTACTCTCTCCTCTCTCACTCTATCTAGGCCTTGGTGGTGGTGTCTCTATGTGTGCTTGAGGAGGTCACTGTGATCTCAAGGGAGCAACATAGACTGCCTCATCATAGGTCCCTGTACTGTGGCCTGGGGGCATTTCCTCTGCTCTCTCCTCCTCCATAGGATCTCCTTCGAAGGGAGGCTCCTCCTCATCTCTTTGATCTTCCTCCTCTCCTACTGGTATGTCATCTCCTTGGTGGTTCCTCTCTGAAGGACCTGGATCACCTATGGGGTATTCACCAGGAAAGATAGGATGGGTCCCCTGTAAACTCTAGTATCTGATATACTCTTTGCTAACACCAACATAGGATATCTCAGTGGCTACCTCTATATCCTCGATCTCATCTATCTCACTATCCACAATATTAGGTACTGTCAGTCGACATATGGCACCAGGTCTCTGATAGTATCTCGTCGGATATGCATACCGAGGTACTGTCTGAGGGACCCCCTGTATCAAACCAAACTGTCTCATCACCCTATCATAGTAGTATGGCATCACAACATGATTGGTAGGACCTTCTAGTAGCTTACACTACTGTGAGTGTCTCAACTGATGTTGAGTATCCGACCACTCTATCATCTCACAATAAGGTCTCCATATCACATCTATACCTGGTATACGATCAAAGCATACCCTCCAAAAGAGGATATCTCCGTGCTGCCAGACATCTGCTAGCAGATATGCAAAGGCTCTTAGTGTGCTTGCATCTATCATTACAGGAGTACCCTACGATCGTGTACATGTGTAATTCTCTAACATCCAAACTTGTAGCAAGGTGCACACCGTAAGGCTCTCCCGCTAGTATCTCACTAACTGACTCAACTCATGATAAAGATGAGCCAACATGTTGTGGCCCCATGAGAAGTTGACCCTGTCACTCTCCATCCTGCGTACGAGATGGGTGAATGGTACTAAAAATACTGTACCCCTTGTGTTGGGCACTACAACCAAAGAAATTATACATAGCATCACTCTTTGTACCAAAGGTGTCGGACCTGCTAGTATGGCTACCAAAGATATCTGATCTGATCGGGTCCTCATCTGTGGTACCTGTCCCAAACAATACTCCATATCTACAAAAACCTCTAGAGGACCCTGCAGTACTCTCAGTCTGACAGGCTCACCTCAGACTGGAAGTCGTAGGAACCTGTACACATCCTCCAGCATGACCGTGATCTCTCCTGACAGAAGATGGAAGGAACATGTATCCTCATCCCATCTCTCTATCATGGATGATATCATGGACCGATGGAACCTTAGCTATAGTAGGACTGCTACCCAGTACAATCCCACATCTCTCAATAACTGTATCTCCTCCTATTGTAGCTCGGTGACACTCCCTCTGACAGATAGTAGTAACCCTCCAAAGGGATGCTCTCGAAGACAGACTGGATCCTGCGAGCACAAACATGAATCATATCAGTACTTCTGCATCAAACATCTTCTATACCCACCTGACCTAGTCAAGGTCAACCTTTTTGGGTCAAATTTGACCTTTATGGGTCAGGGTCAACTTTTATGGGTTAGGGTCGACCTTATTGGGTCAAGGTTGACCTTAGTGGGTTAGGGTCGACCTGCCCCCCAAGAAGGACAGAACCTTCCCAGTCAGGATCGACCTTAATAGATCAAGGTTGACCTTACTAGGTCAGGGTCAACCTTATTAGGTCAATTTTGACCTTCCCTATAAAAACATGAAATTTTCAATCACAGGTACTAGAAACAGGAACTTATTTCGGGTAGTGGCTGTTTGCTGGCCAGGTGCTCCCTCAGAACCTCCATGTCGCTCGCTCGGAATTCCTCTCTCTTCGGCATCCTATCTCCTTTCCCAAACTCTAAAAATGGTAAGAATGAGGTGGTAAGTGTCTCTTCCTATTATTTATAGGCAGTAAATTAGGGTTTTACCAGGGTTTCATTTGAAGTTATTTAGGTCAAATTCAAATTTTCCCTTTATATGCATTTAGATAGGCATCTATTCTTTTCATCATAACTTGAGTTTGGTAGCTCTTTTTTTAGTGTTGTCAGGGGAGTTGGAGTCATGATTCAGATACCTAATCTCTTAAATTAGTTTAGGAAAGTTTAGGACCCTTATAACTAGTTTAGAAAAGGACATTTTCAACAAATTGCATATTCAGTGTATAGAAGTCACGTTATCACCCTGTTTCACCTTCCATGAATTAATAAGCCCAATCAGGGGGGGCATAAGGGGCTCTATATAATTCTCAAGATCATCATAGTAAGACTTAGGTGCTCGTTGAATTTTCACTAACCTCGTGTGCTGCAGGTTGTGGATACTAATGGTTTCTTGCAGGATCTTTGCATTGAGGACTTTGCTATATCCTTTTTATACTTTATGATGTTTTCTTACTTTAGCTTGCATATTCACGTAGTATCATATCTAAGATAAAGTGGGGGATAAATGTATCATCTTAAAATGGAAGAACTTCCATTTTGATAGGTTTATCACCCTCATTTAGTATATTTGCATATTAGATTTACATTTGTGCTTGATTATACACGTGTAGGTGAAATTAGGGTTAGGATCTTGTGGATCCTCCTAGATTTCCCTCTCCATGGCTCTTCTCTCAAGGTAGGACCTATGTATTGGTCCTCCTGGGCCTCATCCTACTCTCTCTATACCTCTAGGCCTTCTTAAAATTTTGGCACATTCCCCCACCTTCCTAGGTCCTCGGCTGACCTAGGAACCTCCCAGCAACTTTTTGGTGACCTGCCTGAAACCTTAGGTCAGGGTCGAGATCAACCCTGACCTAGGTCAGGGTTGATGTCAAACCTAACCTAGGTTAGGGTCAATGTTGAACTTGACCTAGGTCAAGGGCGAGGTCAACATAGACCTCTATCAGGTGTTGGTCCCCGCTTTCAAATCTGGAGCTTATCGGGGTCTGAAACTTAAAATAGGTTCCCGGGTTCAGATGCGGAAGTGTTTTATCTGATATTTGAATTACTATATTCCCTCCTTGGTTGGTGATTGTGATTGGAACATGATTCAAGGTAGAACTTGAATTAGGATCCCTCACATTTCCCTAGGAGACCTATGTTGAGATCTCTATATAAATACTCTCTTTTGCCTTCATTTGATCATGAAACAAAATCGGGAGATGACATGATGAAATGATGATGCAAACAAGAAAGAGGATGATATAGAAGGACAAGCTAGGAGGACATATCATCATCTTCAATCAA